>JARJUA010000201.1:0-39698 GCA_030787035.1 Aschersonia sp. MBC 877
CCCCCCCCCCCCCCCTCTCCTTCTTTCTGTGGGCGCGTCCATGCTCACGGACTGGTGGTGCCGCTTTGTCAAACCAGTGTATCCCTGTACCTCAAGAAGTGCTAATCTGATCGACTTCACGCAGCCCAGTGTGCAAGTCACCCGTCACCGTCTCCTTGAGACTGTCACGCCATTCCAATGTTGTATGCGGTCAGACGGTGTCAGGCACCTGTCCAAGACACTGTATGGACATGAGCACTCCCAGGGGACCGATGCCCGCCCCGCCCATAAACCGTAGCGCGCTAGGTCGAGGCTAGCTTAGCGCTTAAGCCAGCGGATGCCGTCGGTCCAATCATTATCTAAGTGGTAAGACTTGGCGGGTCCGTCCTGCTCATCCCTGAGCCTCGCCTTCCTATTTGCCGCCTTCGTCAATGGCTGTCCACTGGGGTCCCATAGTTTTGCCCCCCTTCCTACATGCCCGCCGGTTACGACGAGGTGGCTCCGTCCTGTGGATTCACTTGTGGAGCCCTGACTCTGGCTTGGTCCTGCAACTACGCCTGCGCCTGGCCGCCTTTGCATTTTCGCCTGACTGCCACTGCATGCTCGCTCATCCCCACCAGTGTCGCTGACTGTCCAATCCCACCAGATAGAGAGTCCGGGATGTCTCGACCTTGTCCCTCCTCGTCTTAGCCACCAGCCGCCCGCCGCCTCATTCCCTTCCTCTTCTTCGCTCGTCCACCCATTTCGTTTGCACCCATCCGCCCCCGGTGCCGGTCTCTTTACGCTCACGCACACTCACACGCACCACACACGCACGCACACACACCACACACACACACACACACACACACACACGCACACACTGACACTGACACTCACACACATACTCCCAAACGCACGCTCTCCTTTCTCTTGCTCTTCCGCTTCTCTCTTCCTCCCCTTCTTCTCAGATTTCACATACTCCCTTTTGCTCTGTTCCTTGGCTGATTATTACTTCAACTTATTATTTACCTATCAGAATTTCGCGGCGTAACACGACACCAAACACCCCGCGCATCATTAGCAACAACGCGCACCGGCAGTCAAATTGTGTACCACTACCAACACACCGCACTGCGCCCCCAATCAGAGCCAACAGTCCTGGGGCTGCAGTCATCTCACAATTACGACATCCTTTAGCTTGCTTCCGACTCCTCACCGCACATCATGGCTTCATACTACTTTCATGCTCAATCGACGCATACGGCGCCCATCTCACACGGCCATGGACATCGCAATCGAAGAGGGGCCGCACGCTTGTCTGTCTCACAGAATGCGCACAGGCAGTATCGAGGCACCCGTGGCATCAAGGATGGGAATGAGTCTGCAGCCATCTCTGCTTTCCGTAACAAATTCGAGGCGGGCAGATCATTCGAGCTGGAAGATGATTTAGAGTTCTGCCCAAATTTGTTGACTGAGTCTGATGTGAGTACTGAACTTTCCTCGCTGTGATCCTCCCGTCAATTGGCCTTTTCAATCATAGTCCTCAAGCACGTTCTGACCAGACCTCTGCCAAACAGTTGGTTTCCATGTCCAGCGCCTCCGAGCGATCTTCGCTTGCCAGCAACTCTCCCGAATCCTCGCCGACACAACAACTGCAGACGGTCGCGCCTGGTTTCTCCCTCAATTCATCCGCAGCTCTGCTTCCTCTCAACTTCCACCCCAATCATTCCAACATCAAGCTTCACCAGCCATCGGCCACCCGGGGACGGAATGCAATTCCCATAATTAACCCGGCCACAGGCATCAGCATGTCCAGTCCGCCACCATCGGTGTCACCCGCCGCGATGCAGCAGTCGCTCGGCCGACGCTGGTAGAATGCCCATCACGTGTCGCAACCTTGGTGACGTTTGAACTTGTCGTCAGCCCAGGTGTTTTGTCTGGGTCTCCGCGGGTTGTATCTTTGATTTGGCGTCTGATGCCAATCACCATTTGTTTGGCTTCGGACAACTGTCTTCTCTTGATCCTTCGATTTGGTGGGATCAGGGCTTTGCCGTCAATTCTCGTCAAGTCGAATTCCTTGGGGATTTTCCCCCGGAACATTTAGTGGCGAATTGGTTCACGGTCGGGCTCGGCATTATACTGCTCATTCAACGCTATGGATCGCGTCGATCAGACATTGACGTTGAGAACCTCAGCCGTCATTATTCTCTAATCACACAAGTGTTCGAAGCACGCAGTACAATATGATGGCGGCATTTGGCATATTCTATTCGACTGATTCTTCTTTCGACATTTCAAAGATTTCCTCTACTGGCGGAGAGCTAGTCTTGCACTTGGACGCGTTCAACGAAAAGGGATCGTTGTTTAACTCATTGACTTGCATTTCCGATTTTTTGGAGCCAATTTTGGAGCTGGCGCGTTTCGATTGTTCCGAAATTGTTCCGACTATTATAACGACATTTCTGGCGTCCTTGGTGCGACAACCTGAATGGGTGCGCAATGATTGATATCAGTTCTTTTTTCTTTTACCGATCTATGTTACTGTCCAGCCCTTTCTGTTTCAGGGGCGGTCTGGAGCACACGAAGCTATTGGGATGAGGAAAAGATACAGAAAACGTATAGAAAAGGGCTTCTACTCTGCGAAAGCTTGGGACACGAGTGGTCGTATTTCATGCATGGAGGGTTTTTGATCTTGGCAAGCGAGCGGTGGCTGGCACGGATCATGGCACCAGCACCCATCGACCAAGGCCTTGTTTGGTCTTGATGGGTTGTTGTCTTTTGATGAGGAGTTGTCTGTTCGCTTATTTTCATTCATGTCTCTACCCATACTCATGTCTTTACCCACATCACTGGTTGGAAACACATCACTTGTTGGAAAGGAACGCCTGGGCTGTATGATGGACGTGGGGGTGTCAGGTACTTTTTCTTGGTCACTCTGTACAGCAAACGACCACGCAACTGCTTCATGAAGGGAAAGGTACTTGTCAACCGGATCAGATGGTGTTCATAAGGCTGGAGCATCGCTGGCGGTTTGGGTTGGTTCTGCTGCATACGGATGGTCGGAGTCGTTTTCAGATATAACATGATGCGGCACAGCGATTTGGTTTGGTTTGACTGGGAATTTGGGGGTCCTCGTGCCCCGGTGTTTTAAATCGGCTTGAAATATGAAATGTTGGATGTCACCATTATAACATTAGGACCATGGGCGGTAAACTGCGTGACTGTCAGTCGATACGCGACTACGAATGCCGTGTACTTTGCAACGGCGAGAGAATCTGACGGCGTTCAAAATTTCTAATTTTGCCTTGACTCTGAACGATTTTGGCAGACCGCGGATCGCCTTTGCCTTGAGCTTGCGTAGACGCTATCACTTCAGAATTCTCAGGAATACTGTGCAAATAGTCTCTACCCAGGCTTTCTCCCCAAAATTAGACTTTTTAGGTAGGGCACGGGAGCCCGACCACTCCGGTAGGGCAAAGATTGGCCTGGAATGGGGCTGACGCCATCAGCAAATCAGCTTAGCTGGAATCATGATTGCGTCCAAGTCGTTCGTAATCTGCACGTGGTGAAGCGTTGAAGGTCATCATCGCAGTGGTGACGTCAGGGCAGCATCACTCCACCGGCCGGCCCCCTTACCTCATCGACAGGACGCTTGGGAGTCGCGAGTGACAACGGAAACCGACTCCAGATCAATTCCTCTGTTCTTCACCATCACCTATAATTGGCAAGCATTCAGCAGTCCATCTGCTGTGTCGCTTCAGTTAGCACGTTGTTGTCTTGGATTACACGGCCAATCCCACTGTCCATCGTCCCCCTTCCGTTCACCCGAATCGAAACTTCTTTCTCTTTGCAAAAAGCCAGAGGTCATTTGCGATGAACTCTGCACGTAACATGATGAGCCTTCACGGCCTGCGAGCCGCTCGTGTCCCGGCAGCAAGGCGCGGCATGGCTTTCAGCACGACCTCGAGGCTTTATCTCAAGGAATCGTCCACGCGTACGTCATCCCCCCCCCTTGCCGGTCCGGGCCGTCGTGTCTCATACATCTGTGTCCTTTGACTCAATTGACGCGCATGCTGACTTTTGTGGTCAGAAACTGACGCCAACTTCGACAAGCACAAGCAAGACAGCCTCTCGAAGCAGCAGAAAGGTGAGGGCCACTGGAAGAGGGAGCTTGCGTCGGATAGCGAGGAAGCCGTGAGGGCGGATCGCGCTGGTCACGAAGACGTGTCCCAGCTGCAGGAGAGGACGAAAAGCGCCGCCGAGGAGTTGAGAAAGGCTGGGACGAGCATGAAGGATGGGCTGTGAGATGGTCATGCCGTTCGGGGGGGGGGGGGCCCGCCTAATCGCGTGTACATTGGTATGCAAACTGGGGAAAAGTTCGATATGACATGAGTTAGTCGCCTCAAGACGAGAGATTGGAGCAGATGTATATTACACCAGGGCGTAACTTTTTTTTTCAGCCCTTCATGTCTTTGCAGCAGTGAATGGCAGAGCCCACGAGCACTCAAGACTCGCACACGCTATCGATAAGACCGCAAAGTCCCTCGCATGGTCTTTTCTTCCATGGCAGTAAAAGAAAGTCAGCCCGTCCACACCACCTACTTCCCACTTCAACCCCCCCCCAATCCGCCATCCAGTCCATGTCCTCTCCATCGTTCCAATCCGCCCTCATCGCCGGTGCACTGGCCGGCACCAGCGTCGACATCACCCTCTTCCCGCTCGACACGCTCAAGACGCGCCTCCAATCGTCGGCCGGCTTCTTCCCCTCGGGCGGCTTCACGGGGATATACCGCGGCATCGGATCTGCAGTGGTGGGCTCGGCGCCCAGCGCGGCCTTCTTCTTCTGCACGTACGAGACGCTGAAGTCGTGGCTGGGCGGCCAAGATGCCAGCACGCACATGGTCGCAGCCAGTGCGGGCGAGGTGGCGGCTTGCGCCGTGCGCGTGCCGACAGAGGTGGTGAAGCAGCGCGCGCAGGCTGGCGTGCATGCCTCGTCGGGCGCGGCTCTGCGTGCCATTGTCGGGAGGTATCGACGCGTAGGGGCCGGAGGGGTGTGGCGCGAGCTGTACCGCGGCTGGGGCATCACGGTGCTGCGCGAGGTGCCGTTCACCGTGATACAGTTTCCGCTGTGGGAGGCCATGAAGGCGTGGAAGGGGGCCGAGGGGAGAGTTTCGGCCGCCGAGAGCGCTTTGTTTGGCAGCGTGGCCGGGGGGGTGGCCGCTGCTGTGACGACGCCGCTTGATGTGCTGAAGACGAGGGTCATGCTTGAGCCGGAGAAGGTTGCCGTTGCGCGCGTCTTGGCCAAGATGGCGCGGGAGGAGGGCATGAGACCTTTGTTTGCCGGCATCGCGCCCAGAGTGACGTGGATATCCATCGGCGGAGCCATCTTTCTTGGGAGTTATCAGTGGGCTATCAACACGATGGCTACCTTCTCATGATCTGAACTGTTGCCATGTTTCGCATTTTGCGCGTACCTTTACCGACGACACCGGGGAGGGCTGTGGGAGTACCCCGTGGACATGACATGACATGACGCTGTGGGCATGCACTGGAGGCTGAGAGATCAGTGACATTCAATGGTGCATGAGAACACTCAACCGAGAGCCCGGGTCACTGCATGCATCGCTGTACGTGAGGAAGCCTTTCATTATGGACCTTTCATATTGCGCCCGGCTTGAGCGGCGTGTGATGAACAAGACATATGGTATCTCCTAGGCGCGAGATGTTACCCGCAGTTTATGACCGTCATTCCCTACACGATCCGTTCGCTGTGTATGCAAGAGAGGAAAAAAGCAATTTGAAGGGGGAGGGGGGTTGTCGACATGAAATCGTGGCTGGAACGATGGATCGTGTCACGCTGTGTGCGTCAACGCACATGTTCATTGTGGCCCAAAAAAACAATAATACAGAAACAAGCAAGAGATCTCTGTATTTCGCTCGTTCGCTCGCTCAGCTGGTCAGCACGTCAGGAATTTGTTGCTGTTGCGGTCCTCGCCGTTGGCGTTGCTGTCTGATCCGATGACAAAGTGGAAGCAACCCCTACTGGACCAGAGGCTACCGCTGTGTCTGGCGGGATCATCGACGTCGAAGGCTTGGGCGGCTTGATCTCTTTTCGTCCGTTCGCTTTGTAGCATAGGACGACATCATTGCCGCTCTTCCACACATGAGTTCGGATCGTGGCCAGGCTCATGAGCGGATCAAGCAGCTAAGCATTCGTTTATTTCTTCAGCTCGGGAGCGCGATAACACATGGGTGTGAAAACAGGTAGCAGATCAAAGTGAAGACGCGAGGAGAAACTGCTGTTGTGCAGACGTACCTGATCGTTGCAATAAAGCTCGAGGTACTCCTCGGGTGCGAGCTCGTCAGTTTCCCGCTGCTCTGGTGCGTCCTCTATCCTCTCAGCGACGTAAGCCAAAATCTTCTTGACGCGCAACATCCTGTTGGCGTTGAGTCGATTATTGCCGTCTGCGGAGGCGAGAGTCGGCAGATCTCCCATGGCCTGCAGCACGAAGGATATCTTGACCGGCTCCTTGACGGGGATTACGTTCTGCAACAGCACCTCGCCCAGCCACATTGGTGCTTTCTGTTCGATCATGTCGGCGTCGCTTCCCACATTCTCCACCGTGCCTTGATACACGTTGGCGCTGCCGCCCGAAGTTTCTTCCTGTATGATGACCTTTGTGCCGGGCGGCAACTTCAGCACGGGCGTCTCGGTCGGAAGGCTGGGCGTGACGCGAGTTTCAATGAGCTTGTCAGGCGCTTCTGCGAATTGCTTGTCGTAGTCGTTGCGAATCTTCTGTACGACGCCGAAAAAGCTATCATCCACCTCTTTATCGTTTGTTGACGAAGATTCCGATTCCTCGGCTTTCTCATCGACGACTACGGGCTTTTCCTGCGTTGCTTGTGACGGAGAGCGGCCTAACTTTTTGCTGCTGAACGACATGCGAAACTTTTTGCCAAAGGTGCTGCCTGGTGACTTGCTGGTATCGCTGGCCTTTTCCCTTTCCTTGTTTTTATCGCTTCCATTGTCCATCGATGTCTTGGCTTCTGTCGACTCGGTGACGGCCGAGCTTGCCGATACGGTCGCATTTCCGCCCGCAAAATAGTCGTCTTTGTCGCCCGACGAATCTTTTGCCGGCGGGCTCAGAGGACTCGATACAGTCTTTCCCGCCACGCCCGGATGAGGTACGGTACCAGGACCGGGGGTCGCAAGGCCGATGCCTAAGCCGGGGGTGCTGAGAGGATATTGAGAGCTGCTCGCTCGGGGAGTGCTCGCCTGATCCGTTCGCTCGCGACCCCAGCTCGTCAGGCTTGGTTGGGGGAGGTCGATGGAGGTGGGTGCATTCGTTCGCATTCCTGACTGACGCTTCATGACCTCTTCGTTGAGTTTTTGTCGGTAGCTCTCATCTCTCCGAATCTCTTCATCGATAAGATTTGCAAAGAGGTAGCGCAGAATCCATCTCCCTAGACTGACTGGAGCGTGTGTCAGTGAGCACGATCGTCTGTGTACTTCCAGTGCAACAAATAGAACGCCGCTTACTTCTCTGGTCTTCTCTGAACTCTTTGGGTTCATCCAACTTCAGCTCGTCTGCGTAGACCTCGGCGTCGAAGCAGTTGAAAGGCTCCAAAACAACCGTCAGATTGCCCGAGCTCAAGTCCACCGAGCACCAAGGTGCTACAGCCTCGCGCTTGTTGACAACGGCCTCCACATCCTCCAGATGTTGTTTTCCAAAGCTCTGAACCGGTTTACACTAAGCAGATGGGCAGTCGGTTAAGCAGACGAGGCCGGAGAAGAGTGGAAAGTCGAAGGATCAGACATACCTCGAGCAAATCCCACAGCAAGACGTCTCCCGCCGTATCCAACGTCAAGACTCTTCTCCTGTCGTTGAGTATCTTGTGCTTCAGTAGTCCAAATTGGCCTTCAATCGTGTCTTCGGGTGCTTGGTGCAAAGGCCTGATCTCTGGATCTGACCCCTCATCGTCTACCGCGGATCCGCGTCTTACAAATGTCTCATTGATTGTGTTCAAATCAGATTCAAATGGATTCCGTGGAGGGAACAAGGCGGTGTTGGAAATACGCAGTATTGAATCTGCAGGAATCTGTTTTCTTTCATTAGCCTGCCCGTTCGGTGTGACGGCTTCACGGATCCGGTCAGGTGTGTTGTATGCGGCTCCTTGGTGGCCGAACGTCTCTGGAAGTTGGATGTCAGAGCCAAGGTCGATGTCACCCCAGCGATTGACGGAAGACCGATTGGTGGCTGTCCATATGTAGCCTCCAGCAGCGACAATCTTGGAAACACCGCAGTGCTCCTGAGCCAGCGCTATGCTCAGTCCACTGTCCAGGTCATCCATGGTACCACGAACGTCGGTCTTGGCAACGAGTCCAGAGCGATCACTGCTGTAGAAGGTACCGAGATTCGGGTCGTCCGAATAGAGTGACCAAATGCTTTCGTCATGCATGGTGAAGGTGTACATGCAGCGTCCGCCTTTGACACTCCACATCTTGATGGTTTTGTCCGCACTAGCGCTGAGAATAATGTCTCCGGAATCATCGATCAAGATGGAGCGGATATTGTCCAAATGACCGACCAGTTTGGAAACCTTGTCCCCCGTTCGGGCGTCGTGAAGTCGCACCGTCTTCTCCGGCCCGCCACTGGCCAGAATGTCGCGACTGACCGCCAAGGCATACACGGAGCCCTTTTCGAGAATCTCCTCGCCCTTGACGTCGATCTCGAGCGTCTTTCCGGCTCCATTGAGATCCCAGAGGCAGATTTTGCGGTCCAAACCTCCGGAAGCGACCCACGTGGCGTTCATGTGAGCAGGAGGGGTTGCAACACACTTGACATAATCCGCGTGCTCTCCGATGGCGATGGCTCGGGAGCTGTCTTCCTCCGAGTGCGGCCGCCACACTTTGACGGTGAGATCCGACGATGCGGAAACGAGCGCGGTGTTGCCTTGAGCCAACGTAATGTCGTTGATCCAATGGGTATGAGGATGTGCCTGAGATCGGAACCGCGTCCGGGGCAGCGTCCCCTCGGCTGTGCCATTTGCGAACCGGCTCTTCGACTGCAGGTCAAGCTGAAGATCCCAAGCGCAGACGATGCCATCTCGCCCACCGGAATAGCTACCATTGGGAACTCATCAGACTGCTGTATTCCAAAGCGTGTATAATGAAGACCGGAAGACGTGTCATGACGCCTCATGAATTCTTACAGAATACCATTGTGTGAGTCCACGGCCAGGCCATTGACGCCCAGCCGGTGGCCACCGGCGGACGATTTTGCATTTTCCAGAACTGAAATAGAGGACAAACAAGGGGGTCAGCAAGTTCCGACGCGACGCAGACAGCAGAATGACCCGATGGCAGGCGTCAGCAGGTCGCACGCGAGGAGCGTCGGACGGTCTGCGGTCATGAGGCGAGGCGCCATGAGACTCGATCGATATCAACGGAGCCGGGATTGGTATCCGACACCGGCGAGTAAGACACATACCATAGCTTATCCTCTGGCGCGCCTTTTTGGCCATTGCAAAGGGATCGGCGACCTGGCTTGCCGTCTCGCCCACAGAGCTGTTATGAGCTTGGCAGCTGTGAGATACAGAGAGAGAGAGAGAGAGGGTGAGGGACGAGCAGCTTGCTGTTGTTTGATTTGCTGCAGCGTGTTGAAAGAACCGGGGCCCTGTTTGTGGGTTTGGGGCCGGTGGACTGCAGCTGAAAATCCGGGGTCCAGCGCTGAAGGCTGGCAAGCTAGCAGTTCTTTGGCGGGGTTGCATTGGCGGGGATGCCGTGAACCTGCCCGCTGTGTTCATGTTGTCTACCCCCCTCCGGCGCAGTGGGGCCCGGGCTGTTACAGTGCATCAGCCGCATCATCTTGGGCAAAGAGGTGGTCTCGAGTCGGACCTGGACAATGAATTACTTGTAGTTCAGCAGTGACGATCCTTTCATCTTTTCTTTTCGTCATCGTCGACTGATCTACAGACACGTTGGATTTACGTCGATGCTTGATCATCGAGCAGGCTTCATGACCATTCGAACCGTCACTCGGCTGCCCCCATTTCCTGAATGTCCCTGAAAGCCTGCTTGAGTTTGAGTACTGAATAGGGAGGCAAAGACCATTTCAGCTGGCGATCGATTGACCTGACTACTAGCTTGATGACAGTCAACTTTGAGCTGCTTTGATCCCAGGACTTGATCAAACTTTTCCGGATCAAATTTTGATGATTGGCAGGGCAATCTATTACGATTTGCTTCGCGCCGCAAAGGCTTCGTCACAGGAATCGCCCTTCAAGTTGTTTGGCGAGGTAGATAAGTGCAGACAAGACTATAGAATAGAATTATTGCCCCCCGTGCCCCAAGAATAGCCCCCAAGGTTGAACAAGCCTACCCCGATCAGATTCTCCCAGCTCCTCCGAAATCATCACGTTCCTTGCTTCCCACTTGCCGGCCGATGATTCCAATGTGTTCCGCTTGTCCCCATTCGCTCTCATTCCGCATCCATTTACGTCTCCAGGTTCTGCTGAGCTGCTTCGTCGCCGACCTTGTCAGAGCCACATGCGAAAAAGCTCTCGTGCACATCGCTCAGACGAAGTCCGGGGAAGTCTCGCGAATAAGGCTGAATGTTGCTGACGACGTGATCGTAGTCTACCGTGACCTTGGAATCGTCGAAACGCGATTCAGCTACAAGGGCAGCACCGAAACGAGCCCCATCTTGACGATCTGAACCTCTTCTTGCTCTCGCATTGCGTACAATAGTCCGAATCGTAGTATATCTCGTCTTTCCTTCCTGGACAATTCTCTCGGAAGCATTTGGTACTCCCGCGATACACCTGGTGCTTGCACCGGTGTTCAATCAGAATGCGGTTACACATTTTAAGGAGCTGCTGGCGTGAAACCCGTTGACATATGGAGATGGCGAGATGATCTGGTGGGGAGAATTTTTGCGGTATAAGTGAAGCCCGCTATTAAGCAATGGGCCATCAGTCGAGGGCTGGTTTCGCATCCAGTCAACGTTCGTGCCAAGTCCAGCGATTGACAGTTTCATGTCGATGGGAAGTGGCGTCGCAGACAGGCAAAGGCAGCAGAAGCCCGTTGATGGAGAGGCGTGAGCCACAGAAGAGCAACTCGACTCCGTAAAATCCAGCAAGTTTGGACTGGCGCGGGACTGAACGGGTAAGCCAGCCTGTTGATCAAGGAGAGGGTGTCGACTTTTGTCCTATGAACCAGCCGCGTCACTGGCGTCATGGCCCTATTCTGTTCTTGCCGCTCCATCCGCCTCACAGTCTCTTTGGTCCTAGGTCAACTTTTCCTGACTCTGTCAGTGCTTTAGAGCTTTTGCGCGCCATCTGACTTCGCTGCCAGTCGTCGCTCGCCTGCTTTCCCCTGCGCCAAGCGACAGCCATTTCTTGACTTTCATGAGGCCCCGTCACCGGTGGCTGGTTTCATTCGTGCGCTTTACGAAACGTTCAGGTTTGCGCGCACGCCGTGTTTGCAAACATCGCTGCCCAAGCACCGCTCAGTGACCGCTTGCTCATGTCGTTCAAATCTTGCCCACAGAAGACCACTCCATGCAAGCTACATTGCGCAATGCGCGGTGAGTTTCTTGAGATGCCGATCTCAGCCGTGGAACTCACAATCCAAGTGGCTGGCGCGTCTTGCAACGTCAGGCGGGCGCTTGTTCTTCCGGCCGTTGGTCGGTTGGGCAGTGACCCACTCACTGCAGTGAAGGGAAAAAAAGATTC
The DNA here is from genome assembly GCA_030787035.1 of Aschersonia sp. MBC 877. Lineage (NCBI taxonomy): Eukaryota > Fungi > Ascomycota > Sordariomycetes > Hypocreales > Clavicipitaceae > Aschersonia > Aschersonia sp. MBC 877. The sequence goes on from JARJUA010000201.1 coordinate 11,698, forward strand.
GAGTAGGCTCGAACTAGAAAAGCCATGATCCTCGTCGTGCCACAGCGGTCAGGAGACTCCGTCTTTCCCGCTTCCATCGATCGATCATTGAACGGGTGTCGCCTCGTGATCTGTTGCCCTCTACCGCACTCATATTTGAAGACATTCGAGGCTAGTATCTACTGGTCGCGACTGCGTCAGACGTCTACTACGACGCCCCGTCAAAGGCTGGCTGTTCACCCTTTGCGGCCATTTTCGAACTGCCTCCTCCCTCCTCCGCTCCTTTGGCCTTTCTTCTCAGCTTCCCGAATCAACGACGATGGCCGACTCTCGAGATATCCAGAGTATTTTGGCAGCTCTAGGTATGCTCCAATGTCCACCTCCTACACGCCATCTACGAGTCGTCCGTAGATCTTACTGACCTTTCATGCAGCCGCGCAACGAGGAGCAGTGGGCACTGCATCGCAAACACCTCCAGGACCGCCTGGTCAGCCGTATCCGCTTCCACCGTCATCAACTCAACCCACGCACTATCAAGCTCCCCCTCCTGGGACAGCTTCGAGCTATGGAGCGCCTGGTCATCTGCCAGCTCCTGCTGCAAGCGGCAGCTTGGACTTGAGTGCTATCCGGCCAGTCAACTCTGGCACAATGAACTTTGATGATATTGTCTCCAAAGCTCGAGCTTTTGCTGCTGAGAAGGGTGCCACATCCTACGACCGACCTCTCGTGTACGGATCCGATTCCAGAAATAGCGATCGCAATTATCGGCGGTCCCGATCTCGCTCGCCGTCACGAAGCGATTACAGGGATGATCGTCGTGGCACACATGGTAGAGACTACGGACGAGACCGATCATTCTCACCTCCAAATCGGGGACGATTTTCTCCTCGTGGTGGCGGAGGCGGAGCCGGAGGCGGCGGGGGACGTGACAGATCCCCCCTACGCGGCGGAGATGAAAACGCGGAAACTATACAGATTGAGTCAAGCCTGGTCGGCCTCATCATTGGGAGACAAGGCGAGAATCTGCGCCGCATCGAAGCGGATACGAACTGCCGCGTCCAATTCCTAGCTGCTACGGACGGCGGCCCTTTCAGGCAATGCAGAATCTCGGGGCCACGGCCACGTCGTGCTGAGGTGAAGGCTGCGATTAACCGCATCATTGAAGACAGCGGAATGGGTGCCCTTAACAGGCCCCAGGACAAAATACCTGCCCCTGACAAGAGCGGTGCTACTGCCTTGCGAGACGGAGAAGATCACATGCAAATCATGGTCCCTGATCGTACAGTTGGACTGATTATAGGCCGCGGGGGAGAGACCATCCGTGACCTGCAAGAGAGATCGGGTTGTCACATCAACATTGTCGGAGAATCAAAGAGCGTCAATGGATTAAGACCTGTCAACCTCATCGGAACGGTGGAGTCCGCAGCCCTTGCTAAAGACTTCATCATGGAGATTGTCGACAGCGATACGAGGGGCGATGGTCCAGCCGCCAAAAAGGCGGTCGTCACCGGATCCAACAGAACGGAGCCCTCGTTTCGGGACATGGGAGGAAGCGTCGGGTCAGACAAAGTCAACGATTCCATCTTTGTCCCCTCTGAAGCCGTCGGTATGATCATCGGCAAAGGGGGTGAGACTATTCGTGACATACAAAACAACTCGGGATGCAAGATTAATGTTGCCCAATCTTCGGGTCCCGGGGAAACTGAGCGAGAAATTGCGCTCATTGGTTCGCGGGATAGTATTTCGCGGGCCAAAATGGCCATCGAAGAGAAGGTCGATGCTGTGGTATGTTGAATGCTCCCCTTGCAACGTGAAACAACTCGAACTTGCGCTGACGGGTGCGCTGCAACTAGAAGACCGGCGGAAGCGGACCATCAAGGTCTCGTGGCCACCAGGAACATGACAGACCGTCACACTCGCAAGCTGCTGACGCGAATGCTAACCCACCCAGAGCGGCGGCTGCAGACGGATCTGACCCGTATGCTCAATGTATGTATCCGGCGCTCTCGCTACTCGTTTTTGGTGATGACGCTGACACGATGCAGATGGTGGTTACAACAACTACGTCGCCCTTTGGTATCAGTCATTGATGTATCAACAGCAACAGCAACAGCAACAGACTGGAGATGGACCGCCTGCAGGTGCCCCCGCCCCTGGCTCATAGTGATGATGGCTCGCCGCTTCGTGATTGCGATTTCGTGCCTATCATGACTTGGTTAACCATGACCACGCCGGTGCTCGACGCGTAGCATCAATTCCCGCGAGATGCCCTGACTTATCTGCCAGCAGCTTCTTTTTCTCTCTTCTCTGGAAACGCCCGCAACTGTGATCCCGACGCATGTACAACATATTTACCACTTGACTTTGATCTGCCCCTTGCATATGCTCCTCTGATTGTCACTTTGCGGTGGTTCGCTCTCCTTTTTGGGCTGGCCAACCTGGTCGCTTTCTGCAAATGATCGTACGCGCCTCGCATGTCCTCTGACTGGCCGACGCTGGTGCTTTTCATGAAGAGTAACACTGAAACCGAGAGAGGGAAAAGAGGACCTCAAACCATCACCGTGGCTCTCCTGTCGTTGGCCTTCTTTTTGCCGCATCTTTTGGCTCCGTCACTCGACTGAGCAAACTGCCTCACCACCGACATTGACAATCGTTTGGATAAACCGAGGAGACCGCATTGCAGATGGCAGCCTCAAACCATGTGATCAGGCACAGTAATCAGTTTTCTGGTTTGTTGTGTGCACTGAGGCGCAAGAGAGTGTGCTCCTGGTATCAGTTCTCATCCATGTATGTGGGCGCGCGCACGATGACGTATGGCCCGCCTGCCTTTCATGCTTGCAAATCGATGACTCTCGGCTGGGCATTTGTTGACACGATGACCTTTGATATGATGCTGGTCACGGCTTCCCTCCTGCTACTCGAATCATTGCACTTGATTGGGAGCGACACAGACGTCTTCTACTCGACGCTTGGCCGCACATGTCAGAGACGCACGGTCTCTGTTCCCCAAATGTTGAACATGCATGTCTCATGACTGAAGCTCATCACCTCGCGTGACGGCCGCCGAGGTACGATCTGAAAGCAGACATCAAATGACAGCAAGATGGGCACCAAAAAAGGCTCATGTTTCGGTTTCGTTTGCGAGCTCATGAGTGTCTGCCTTTTTCTTTTATTCTCTTTGTTTTTTTTTTTTGGGTCACTCCTCACTTGACTGCACGCAGCAAAAACCTGTCGTGCCTTTGCTATTCGCCTTGCGTTGACATGTACCGCTGAAACAAAATCTGCTGTGATCCGCTCGGAGGGTGATTTGGGCTGGAGTAGTGACGGGGAGACATCAACAAGGTCGGGGACTACGAGGACGGCGAAGCGGAAAATCATAGTATTACTGGCTATGGGGACTGTTGTAGGTTTCGGGCAGGCCTCCGTATAATTTATTTTCTCTTGAAATGACTCGGACGGCGGTTTGCAATTCGACGACTAAACCACACTCTTGGACAAGCGCTGTGTGCCGCTAAGATGTAGTTGCCCTTCTCATCTGCACCTACGACTCGTGAAATATATTCGCAGCATTTGACCATGAGATGTCAGGTGGAGTCACGAGGAGTACGGACCTGAGAAGAATCGCAGGATGGAGACAGGGACTATTGCAACATAACGCTACATCTACTCTCTGCTATGGTCGTGTCCCTGATCGCATATTACACCTCGAGGACCCCGGGAGGCAAAGGAGATTCAGAGTACTGGAAAAGCTGAATCCCCCAATAGTAAAAGACCAAGTATCGTATTTTCGGGATGTGCAATAACAGCAGTGTGACGTCCGGCATGCAAAACTTCGGAGATGATGCAGACCGCAGATAGACCATACTGAGGAAAACCCTGTCACTCTGACGGAATTCATGGCTTCTGCCCTTGTTGGGCATCTCTGGCAGCACGCACATTGTCTCAGAATGTTTGTGATTTACCTGTCACGGCCGTTGGCACATGTACGCCATGCCTGTGCACCGTACGGAGTACTTCTGTGAACGCCGATTGGCATCACTCACATCGAGCGGGTCCCCCGGATGCAACCGTTCGACGTCAAATGGCTCGTAACATGATGCACAACGGTTCGTCCGCGTATGCAGACTCGCAAAGGTCAGCTTGCGTGCAGGGAGTTTTCCTCTACGCTTCTTCTGCAGTGCAGCAAACATGCGGCTTTCGCTGAGTCACCGCTGGCAAGCAGCTGTCGAAATGAGTAGTAGCGCAGCATATCATGCTCAGACTATTCTTTTTGTTGGTGCTGGGCGCTCGATTAGGTCACGGGCCTGAAGGGGGAGAGGGGGGCAGATCCAGACTTTGGGATCCAATCTGCAGAGGATTCTTGCTGGACTCTCGTTGACCATAGAAACGGCTACATTCGGCGCTGGGCTCATATAGCGCACGTCATGTGTTGCTCCCAAGCACGTTGTAGGACCTCGGTTGGCCATACATGTCGTCGTCATGAACCCCGGTCATAATGATCCCGTCTGATATGCCACTCAAAAGAAGAGGAGAGGGTGCCCTGGAAGGCCGCCACGAGACACAGATGCCAGCGGGAGCGGATCCGTCGGCGAACGTGTTCGTACGAACAGGAACACATCAACGCGCATAGTAGCAGTATCGATACTGCATGACGTGCGTCAAGGAGGGTGTACCTTGTATGTATGGAGCACATGAATGTAGTATGTAGGCCGTCAGGTGCCATAGCGGCATCTGATTGCCTCCCATAGCCGACACCTCGCTCCTGCAGACGACTGCTCATCGCAAATGCATGCTGAGAGTGTCGGTGACCAAAGTCCACTATCCCTGAAGCCAGACGCACACAAAGCAGCCAAGAGATGACAGTGCCGTGGTTGGCTGAGGGCGCGTATAGCGTGACCTTCAATGCAACTTTGAGGCAACAAGCAAGCGACAAGAATCGGCACGTCATGGCCAACGTCGATGAAAGCAACTCAGATCCGTTTCCACGAGCGGTTCAACGTGCAACGGCTTCATTTGGGTGCCTTTCTGGAGCATTGCACAACAACGCCCTCTTCGATCTTCCGTCGTATTCGGCATGGAGGCTTACTTTGTTGACTCGACAAACGGCCAGGAATCGCAACGTGCTGACAGGGATAGCACATGAACGAGCTCGAGAAGGGGGCGCGTGCCCTGAGTTGGTCGGAAGATGATGCACATGTCGCACAATAGCCCGTCAATACTCGAAACTTGTTCATCCCATGTCGTCTTCACGAGCAACCGCAAGGATGGCCTTAACAGAGAGCGGCACGGGAGGTAGTGGCTTGCATGGCGATGAACGCTAATGCAGCTTGTCTTTGCTCGACTGCGCAAAATTTTATGATATGTGATTAAATCCCAACTGACAACGTACAGTACGGAGCAGGGAGTACTGGGTGATTGGCAATCAGCCGGGTAGCGAGCTGCCTGTGAGAACTCCCACCACCTGGTGCCAGAAAATGGCAGGGATCATGGTCATGGTTGTGCTGTGGAAGATGACCGTTTTTGTGCGACCAATATCGTACAGTTCGTACTTCTATCAATCTGGCCAGGTCAGCGCGAAGCGTGCAGGCCGGATATCATTTGTGGAAGAAATGAACGATTACTTCCTCGCCCCTCGGTCGCCAAGATCGAGCTTGGCCCACCCGACCCTCCACTTTGCAAGATGTCAGTCTGGATTGAGGGCTTTTGGGAGGCCTCGGCCACTCCATGGAAGTGTTGGGACCATCTCGAAGCTCGTCTCTCTGTCAAGCCACTCTCGCGTAAAGTAGGCCCCTGAACCTGCCGGATGCGAGGACAGCCTTACGCAGTTTGTCTGGAGCTGCAGACTGCAGGTCGATAGCCCAGAACAACAACGGCGACTGCGCATTCGAGTTGAGTTTGATTGGCCCGGTTGGCATTTCGCCAGGCCATCTGCCAGCGTTGGCTGACTGAGGCCAGCAGGTGCATGGTTGGAGGGTTCGCCAAGTAACTGAGTCCGTGCTGGCGAGTCTGTGCCATGGCTCACAGGGTTTGAAAGCCATACGGAGGGAGTACTCCGTATGGCAGGACGAATGACTCCGTATTGGAGCTGCTCCGTACAGTGTGGCGTGGGACCAACGTTGAGGTCTAGAAATCGTTGTATCGATGGCGGTGGAGTTTATTGATGCCCCACGATGCAGCGGAAAGTGTGCGGGTGTCGGAACGATGACGGGCACGAAGAGGGTCTTTGATGCACGTGCATGCATATATGAAAGGTATGGGCAGGGCTACATCAGAGGTGAGCCGCTGGTCGCCAATATCTGCAGACAAAGCAACCTGATCATCCGTGCGTGTGAAGACGTATTTGCATACCTTACTTTACCTGAGAGACATACTTTACTTCATGTATGTATGTACTCGGTACTCCGTGTTCTGTCCTTACACTCTCAGACGTTCAGCGCCACCGGACCCGTTACGGCAGCGTTGGTGAGCCAATGTCAAGCAAGTCGAGAAACGGATGAGGCCGATAAGCCGATGCTTTTTGTGGCTGGCGCACGGCGTGTCAGCGGAAGAATGCAACACCCTTGAACAAGATCTGGCGTTGGTTTTCGCCGGCTGCTGCCTTGCAATATGTTGCTTTGAAAAGACACATGGCTTCTTCAAGGACACGGCTTGGCTGCCGCGCCAGTCCTAGGGCCGGCTGATGAGCAGTCATGGATTCTGGAGTTTGGTGGGGTCTTCTCCCCGAGAGCTTACGTGGGGACTGCTGCACTTCATTTTCCACTGTGCTCCGTACAAGATGCCTGCTGCGCCCTTTTTAAAAACATCCGCTGCGCCAAACAGAATGAAAAGGAGCGCCGAGGCTCGCCTGCATGTGCCCTTTAAAGGACCTCCGATTGTGCATGCCCATTTCCGTGGAAGTTGTGGGCGTAAGCTTGAGGTCCACGCGTCACATTCGATAGGGAGACGAAGTCGTGCATCTGAAAGAAGGTGTGATGGATGCTTTCTGTGAAATCAGCCATTCCTTCCTTGCATGAAGCATGCACCCGCACGCAGATGGCCTTCTCGGCAATCGTGTTCCATGTCTCCTTCCATGTTCCATCCGTCCTTTCTTGCCTTTTCCTGATTTCGTTCCTTCCCTCTCGCGAAATCTTGACCTGCCTCTGACCGTGCTCCCCTTCAGCTTCCGGTTCCTTCCACCCCCTCGACGGGCTGAATAGACTTTGTCGAGGTACCCAGCGGAAACAACTCAGCCCTTCCAGCTTCTGACCAAAAGCCACACTTCTCTTGACCGAGGATTGTCTCCCTCTTTGGCGCCGCGATATCATCGGCCTCTAGGATATTTCACAACAGCCTTGCGAGTGTCGGCTGGCCTGGGCGCCTGCAAGTTGGCCCCAGCTCGCCAGGCTCCCCACCGCTCGGCAGCCGCGCTGTACCTTCACAAGTTCTTCGAAAGTACTTACACGTTGCATGCCAAAAGTCCACCGCATCCTGCTCAACTTCTTTTCCTCTCATCCAGTAGCGTCGTCCCCTTCCGCATTGCGCAGTCGTCAAGGAGGTGCTTAGCTTGCCTCTAAAATTTGATGAGGACTACGTCGTTCGCCTTCAATCATCGGTTTCTCTTATCGCATCGGACGAAGGACTTCTGCTCGCCGAGCCCATCAAGCATCTTTGCCCCCCAGACCGTCAAGGCGAGTTTACCATCATCAACTGAAGATTTGCGCGAATTCTTGCGCGCTATATCAGAGTGGTCGGGGCCACAATACAAAGCTGGCGGCGAGCAAGTCTCCATGCGAGCGCATGCCACCTTCAGAAATCAATCAGCCACTCCAGGTCCCCACAGTGCTTCCATCTTCGGCTTCTTTGAGCGATGTCGTATGCTGCTCTGTCAATAAGTTGAATCAATAGTCTCTTAGGAGACTAAAAAAGTGCATATCACGTTGTGTGATGTAAGTCTTTCATCACCAATGTGCAAAGTCCTCTGACGATCTCATATGCGTGAGAGTTCGATCGCCTCTCCTACTTCATAAATGGTTATGTACATGATCTCCTCCGTCGTACAAGAAATGCAATGGCAGATCATTACTGTTTCTCAACTTCGCGTTTACTGCATCAAAATTGTCATATACGCATTGCCTCATCCATGTTTCTAATCGTACGCCAACAGACTCCCCCCTCAAACGGCCCTGTTGGTTCGCAGACTGAATCGCGATTCGAGTTTGTTTGGTTCATGGACGACTTCAGGCCTTCTCGTTCCAAAAAGAAACGGCATAGCTACTGATATATCGACTCCATACATTCACATGGTGTGTGGAATCTTTCTATTCCGTGACTTTGGAGTCGACAGGCCGCCAATTCGAGACAGATCAATCGACAGGACGCACCTACAATACCGGCGGGCCTGAACAAAGAATCTCCTACACGAATCGGCATTGCACGCCAGCATCCCCACGAATGCTCGGCCTCGATCTCACGTTATAGGTCGGTCCACTAGTCCGAAGTAGCTGCAAACACAATGTGTCGCCTACTTGTCTTCGCGGGAAGCTGTACACGTTGCGGCACCTCACAGACATGGGAGGAGCTATCACAGCAACTTGCCTGCCTGGAAGCGAAGAACAATGGCTGTTTTGGCGAATGCAGAAGAGGTGCATTTGTCGAGAATCACGCATTTGACCAAGAATGTGACCGCTGTGCACAAGACGATGAGGGCATCGGCGACATCGGCGAAGATGTTCCTGCAGCCTCCGTCAAACGCCGAGCGGAGGGCGAAACCTCAGAACAACGCAAGAAGCAAAGAACCTGAGAGGCAGGTTGCGAGGGCCGCGAGCCGTTCCAAGGCATTACATGAGAGGGGAACGAGCTCGGCTGGACGACATGAATCAGTCACATTCGCTACGGTGCTGTATGTGCATATGTGCATTTGGGAGAAGGAAATCTGCAGAATCGGCAACTCAAGCTTTTTGACCTTTAACCTTTTCATTTGTCTGGTCGGATTTACCTAAATGGCGTTTCATGGACTCTTCACGAATCGGTATTGAGCGGAATTTCATCATAAAGCGCAAGCGGCAAGTTTATTTGTCAGTCATGCATGGTACAGGCGCTCATTGGTGGGCATGAGACGCGGTTGTGGCCGACGGAAATCCAATAAGCGTCAGGAGTTCTGAAAGTACGGGAGTCCTCCTTGGGACGTATCTTCTTTCTTGTATATACCCCCTTCTCTTCTTCCTCGCACGCCTCATATTCACTCTCACGGCGAAGTAAAGAAACAGAAGCGGGTCACCGCTACATTCGGCTGCTACACCAAGGCATTTTGGTGAGGGCAAAGCGCGGTTTGCAGCCAGTGTTCAGAGGTGTGTAGAGCAACACAGCCTCGAGGCTGACGAGAATTGGAGACTCTGGATCGATTTTACGGCCATTATCAATGAATTCCGCAAGTCAATGCCATCCAGTGTCTTATTGTTTTCCTACGTTCGCAATGCGTGGCACGAACAGGCTGAGCAGTTGAGTGGTCAGTCGCTCAATATTTGCGACAGGAAAGCGGCCCCGTCCGCGTTACAGCAGGGACGAGAAGTGACCAAGAATCATCTTGAGATACCTTTCTGAGGCGAAACACATTTTCCTCAGTCCATATCTTATTTGGCACGGATATCCTCTGAATCGGTGATGCAGGTCCATGGTCCCACGCCCTTGCACAAAGCTTGCTACCAGAATATGTCATTGAGACTTCAATAGTGGACAAGTATCCATACTATACTGGTCGGTTCCTACGTAGACTACAGTCGGCTTGGTCATTCGCTGCACTGAGGGGTACGTTTTGAGGACTGGCTAAACAGAACGGCACCTCTCTTAAGCGACGGTTTGCGTCAATGCGCGGCTTTTGAGGCTTCAAAGCAAGGTGACCAGAAGGAGATCAATAACAAGCTAGATCCTACACTACTCTGCGCCTCTAGGAGAGCTTCAAGCGATCTGAACAGTTTGGCGACCATGATGCTCAATATGATCCAGAGACCTTGGATCAAGCACCGTAACAGAAATCTTTACAGATATTCTACTCAACAGCAAAGCTGAGGCGGCCCAAGTCCCCCGATGTTCCATCATTCAGAGTATCCGGGGTTTTGGTATCAGAATCCTTGGCAGTCTAGGTCACTAAGCAGGATTTCAGTAATCAAGAGTCCTGGATTGGATGCAATTAGGCTTCTAACGGCACCTGTCCCGGGCTCAGTCCTGCTACGGGTACGTCTCATTCAGGCCGTGACACTGAGACAGGCAAAGTTTGTGACGATGATGACACGCCGGCAACCGCTGCGTGAGAAAAGCGAGCTAAGATCGACAGTAGTGAGCAATGCAATTCGTTTGCTCGGGTTAGTTCCGCTGACGACGATCCCTGCATAATTGGTGAAGACATACATCTCATCACATGCTATGACGTGGTAGATGCCCGCCCTCCTCACTCTCCTTGTTCTGAAATCATCAACAAGCCATATTCCATATGATGACTGGCCGGGAGGCATCTCTGAGCTTTCTCTAACAAATAACCATCACTACTGCCCTTGCCACGAACTCTGTATGAGCTTCCAGTACCTCTCTGGGTCAGATCGTACGACGGCAACGTGCCGCCCCCCAACGAATTTCTCGAGTCGTACGCTGAACCCAGCCTCTCGTGCCTTCATAGCGTGATGCTCTACATCTCGCCACGGGATCAAATTATCCTCCGTTCCGTATATACAAGTTCGTCGTACCTCACGGTCCAACAGCGCTGGGGAGCGAAGCGCCTTGGCGTTTCGGTCCTGTATGGCAGGGAGTCTTCGCAGAACATGGTAGAGACAGACTATGGCGATGACGGCATGTACCACCGGACCGGACCACCACGGCAGGACCTGCATCATGGCTTTGTAGGAGCTCATCCACCGGAAGTAGCCGGGGCAGGAATCGAGAATGAGCACGTAGCGTGGAAGAAACAGGGTGTGGCGGGGATCGTCCCCGCGAAGCATGTTGGTGATGTGACTTGCTGTATGGATGCCTCCGTTGGAGAAGACGTGGACGAGCAGGCGGGGAGAGCTGTCACCGGTCTTGACTTGGCGATTCGACAAGTCGCGGAGATGAGGGAGCGCGGGGAGCAGGTCTCGCCGTGTCCGCCAGGGGAACATGATGTGTGAGAAGGGGCATTGAGCTATGAGTAGACGAGAGGATGGATAGATGTGTCGATATCGTGCAGTGTACTTGGCTATGTGGGATGGGCGGGCTCCCATCCATGACAGCATTAGGATGAGGTCCGGCTCGCTTCCGGGCGTGCTTGGTGTTTGGGGTGGCTCAAAGTAGGTCACGGATGGGCTGAGTACTTGCATCCAGGCAAGGGCTTCTGCGTCGGCTTGCCTGGCCGTCATCTTCTCGGCCGGCGTGTTACGACTGCTTGCTGGTCCGAGTCTTTGCGTCATGGCGGCTGAGCACACATGTGCGTCCATGATTGCGGAGACCGAAGCTGTGTAGACCCTTTGGACTGATGAGGAAGCGTTGAATGTGAGGCAAGGATTAATGAGCCAGTGAGCCGTGAACTTCTTGCAGGATTCCCACCGCGCTGATACGAGGAAATGTAGACGGAGATGATTACCGAAGAAGGGTTGTGTGGCGTCTTCAACATATAATGGTCAGGTGGGCCTGCACTCGCGGGAAGGGTGTACAAGTTGAGTTGCCAAGCTGGTGAAGGTGATGGCTTGCCTATCCTTCATCAAGCAGCGCAGCCGAGGCTGGCAAATGGCAGAGGGGGGCCGAAGCCGAAACCCGATGGACGGGACGGGGCCCCGGCGCCGGCCATCGTTCTCCCGCATTCCCGCTCCCTGCATGACGGATCGCGGACTTGCCAATCTGACGGTTTATACGAAGACGACGACGTCTTGTTGGCAGATTTTGTTGTCTTTTTCTTTCTAATCAGTAATGGCATCTGACTCAAGCTTTCAGGAGCCTCGTCGCAGAGAAGGACAGGAGCAATTTGTGGCACGGCTGTCCCGGCCCTCGAGGCTTACATGGATAATGAGACGACACCAAGCAGTCATTGTGATTGCGATAGAACGAGACTAGATGTCATTCGATGGCTAGGCTGGTGCTGGTCTCAAGTCTCACCAGGTCACGCTGTGCGGCTACTTCAGATGCCACATCGGTCCGAGACAGTCGTTTTGTTTGCCGAAAGAACGGTTCGCTGCAAATCATGTTCGCGAGCGGGATGGACGGTGCACTACGGAGCTACGCAGCCGAAACTCACAGCCTGTCGTACATTTTCATATGAATAAGCGACGGCACATCAGCCGGTTTCTGATAGATTGGACGGCGCGCTTCAAGCGAGATACGCTGCTAGACAAATTCCGCGACTCACAACTCGCAACCTTCGATACTTTGTCTGCCTCAGGGACGTAATTACGGACAATGTGTGCCATGTACAAGCTTCAGACGCCACAAGTCCTGTCATACAGAAGCGAGCCCTGTCAGTCAGGTCCAACGAGGCCCCGACATCGCGGGACGAACTACCAACCTCCTGCTCTCGGGAGTTCCAACAGGGCCAAACCAGCCCGATATGGATTCTTTGTCACGCAGTACAACGACGAAGCGGGTCATTTGATCGCGCAGCAGGTTGATTGGGGTTGTGCGCCGCGCTGTGCCACTAACCTGACGGGCTTCCGTCGGTTGTGCTGCCATGGGGACCACTTCGGTGTCTATCGGGAGTTTGAAGGATTGCTTCGTGGTTTCTAAGCAAACAAACCTAGGGGAAATGGAACAAGTTGCTTCCCGTGTGCCGTCTTCGTGGTAAATGCTGCAGGAAGTCAGACAGGCACGTATGTACCGTCTACTGATCGTTGTGAGCAGGCCACATGCCTCTCGCGTTGCCAACATAAATAGCTTCGTTGTCGTCATGATGGCCTGTCCTGGCTTGCAGAGAGTCCTTCATTCTCTGGCATTGTTTTGAGAACCAGAAAGTTGCTTGTACTGAAAACAGCTCTTGTCGGTGCAACCTCCCAAACACGTATCTATCGTGTTACTGCTTCAGTCACTTTTCGGTTCTCAAGCTGCATGTCCGACCAGCAAGCAACGTTGGCCATGACGTTCATCTTCCTCTTCACGCTGCTCTTGGGCGTACCTCTCGCGACAGGGCTGCCGGGTCCCTCAACCGAGCCGCTCGCGGCCTCAACCTGGGACATATCCAAGCCACTGAACGGCTTCAAGTTCCAGCGAGCCAAGGCCGTGTCCACGGCGAGCGCTGACAAGACGGCCCTCCACGTCTCCCGGCTCGCCAACATCAAGGGTCGTGGAGTCAGCCACAGCTCCGTCTCTGGGCTGGAGAGCATCCTGCACAGCCCGCCGTCTCACGGCCAGCACACTTACCAGAACGTCAGCATCGCCAGCAAGTTCTCTACCCAGTACGCCGTCGAATGCGGGTGGGACGGCGCGCCCGTCTGGCTGCTTCTTGACACAGGCAGCGCCGATACGTGGGCCGTGCAACGTGATTTCGAGTGCCTCGATGCTCAGGGCAGGGGACACGCCCAGGCGCTCTGCGGGTTCGGCAGGAGTCAGATAGGAGAGTTTCGCGACGGTCCCATCGACGACCTGCACTTCTATCTGCGGTATGGCTCCGGTGAGGAGATATCGGGCCCGATGGGCTATGCCGATATTTCCTGCGGCGGAGTGACGGTGGCGCGCCAACAAGCTGGGCTGGCCAATAGCACGTACTGGCACGGTAACAACATGACGGTTGGGATCTTGGGGCTGGCGTACCCGTCCATCACGAGCGCTTACTTCGGGGAGCTTGGGCAGGAATCAACGTGGAACAGCATCCAGTACGTCCCCTTCTTCACCAACGCCGTCATGCAGGGGAGCATCGAGCCCGTCTTCAGCGTGACGCTTGTGAAGAATTCCTCTGACGGCATCGTCGGATGGGGGGGCCTTCCACCCTTTGAAGCACGATCTGACACGTTTGCATCGACCGACCTCATCGTGGTAAGTGTGCGGGGGAAGCAAAAGAGCCCAAGCTGAATGTGAGCCGAGAGTTCTGACGCGTCTTCGCAATTTAGGCGAACCTCATCGACTCATCAGAGACGGCGTGGCGATACTCCTTTTACACCATCGTCCCTGACGGCATCAAATGGGGCCAAGCAAGCGATACGACCAAGTTCCCGTATATTGTCGACACGGGCACCACCATGAACTACCTCCCACCGCGTAAGTCTGCCACCCGCCCGTCCATAGGCGAGACATTCCATATTGGTTGCTGATGCAGGAAGGGAACAGCTCTCGCCGAAGCCATCGCGTCTGCCTTTCAACCGCGCGCCATTTTCCTGTACCAATGGGGCTCTTACTTCGCGCCCTGTGACGCTATACCGCCAAGATTCGCCGTTGTCATCTCCGACGTTGAGTTCTGGATCAACCCCGCAGATTTAATGTTTCGCGACCTGGTTGATCCGAACACGGGATACTGCGCTGTTGCCATAGCGAGTGGCGGATCGGGTCCCTACATCCTGGGTGACGTCTTCTTGCAAAGCGTTGTAACTGTCTTTGATGTGGGAGCGGCGGAGATGCGCTTCTATGGCAAGGCCTGACACGCCGAGCATCACATCCGAGTTGGGGTCAATGGGTGGTGAGGGAAGGTGAGGCGCCGACGCTCTGGCAGAGCATGATGCGAGGCGATCTGCGGTTATGTGAGATGGCCTTCTGTCTCTGGACACTTGAGTATGTAGAACTCGTCTCATCTTATCCCGTTGCAGATGGCTCGTATTATGACAAGGCAATACCCCGCAGACGGCACCCGAGTTGCCATGTGAGACGCCATAGCATTTGCGTGCGAGTCTGGTGAGGACATCGTATCGCTGCCCTGGAAAGTTGAGTGTCACAGAAGCACATGCCACTACCGCTGATTAGTGCCCATCTGCGGAGCCAGAGCGCACTCGGGTGCCCCAGAAAGCCACTGTCGATACTTGCCGTCCACTGCCACGGCTAATCATTCGCCCATCGCCTTTCCCCCCCACCCTTGGCTTGGGCCTGAGACGGGCGGGCCCTGACGTTTTAGTGGGCACACTGACAATCGCGAAACTAGGCTGCTTGGTTCGATACAAGCATGCATCGCGACCTCGTTCCATTTCCTACCCTAGCACAACCAACGTTCATTTCTGCTGGCAGACGTGACGCAGCTGGCCCAGCGCTCCCGGAACCGCGTGACTTTCGAAATTCGTCCGCTTGTCAATCTTGCCGTTTCGTCTTGCCTGACCTTGACAATGAGGGGCGTTGCCGCAGGACCGCCAACCCCGAAGGCCTCACCTTCCGGACGAGCCCGCGCCAACACATGGAATTTCAGCAAGGTGAGTGAACGAGTTGTTCGTGTCAGCTCTTCAATTGAAGAAGCATTTCTCTACGGTCGGCGTGTTTCTTCGAGCGCCCCCCCCCTTGGCCGCGACGAGATGCTGCGTAACCTTCAGGCCCTATCACCGCGAGGGACAGTGGAAACAACACTCCTGGCGATGCCTTCGGCGGTGAAGAAGGGCTGTGTATTATTGTTCTCAATGCTCAGGGGTGGGTGGCAGCTCCACTGCGACCTCTGGGCTGGGCATCGAGCTGGCCCTCCGTCTGCACCGACTTCAGCATCGAAGCCCATGCTGGCGGTGGACGAGTACTATCAGAGAACAGAGCATCTCCCCTTTCCCCCCAACCAATGGAGGCCACGTATTCACGTACATCGATTCGACGCAAGCGCCTCATCGGAAAGAAGAGAGGAAGTCCTGCTGCGTACGATCCTGGGATCCAGACAAGCACTCATTATCGGGAGGCATGTTCCTGCAGCAGCAGGGGTGTAGTCCATTGACCAAACGATCGAATTCTGCATGCCGGCCAACCGGAGACAAGCGGGTCATCAGAGTCGGCGACAGGGTTCCTGATCTCTTTGCCGATATTATATCGTTGACCGGTATTTGCCCCCGGAGAGGCGCTTGAAGTCAAGCCTCACACCATGGCCCGGTCTTTCGTTGCCTTTTCACCCACTCTTTTTTGAAGCCACGGGGACAGCCAAAATTGGTTTCGATGGTTCTTCCTCGATTTCGCTCCTCGACTCGCGCGTTTCTTCTCAATTTTTTTCGGTTTGGACCGGGATTGGGGCCAACGGCGGGATGATTCGGAACTCAAAGCAAAAAGAGCGGGGCGTATCTTCGACGACGCCCGGTTCTTACTATCGACAAGTGTCAGTCGTGTTGGCTTATTGCCGTATTATTGGGGATCCCCGTCACCGCAATCCTACCCTACCAAACGGCCAGAATGGCAGGGCGAAGGGCGAAGCGTACGGAGAAGACGGGCAGCAGGGCCCATCAGCAGCCTCAGCGGGATGCCGCCGAGTTGATCCAGCATTTGGGCATCTCGAACCGTGAGATTGCTGTGCTGTGCTGAGCTGGACTGTCAGCCGAAGGTCTCGGCGACTTTCTGCGACCGCCTTTTGTGAATTGGTCTCGTAGCACCGGGACCAGCTACTGCGGCAGAACACCCTATTACGATCAGCGGCCGGGTCGAAGCAGCATAAAAGACGCGATTGGCATGTTGCCTTGCTGTCGGTTGATGTACCGTTCCGCCTGCAGTTCGGCGTCTGCCCTTTGTTGCCCTTGTGCGGTCCACGGCTGCCCCTAGGTTGTCTCCGAGGTCAGACCAGCCTCTTGTATGTTCGAAGTCTTGGTCAGAGGAAATCTTGGGCTGCGGACGAGGAACAGTTCAGCTCGGATTGCGATGGTGCGCACCTGTGATCAAGCGATGTTGGCTCGTGATTGCCTCGCGCCATGCTTCAGCTTCCCCGCCCGCGCCATTGACGCCCAGCAGGTCCATTCGCCGCAGCGCCATTGAGGTCAGCCGCGGGACGAGGCACAAGTGTTCAGGGCACACAGAATAACCTCGTCCCACGCCTTCGCCTCCGGGGCCGCCTTTGGCTTGCACTTGCCTTTTGCTCCTGCTCCTGCTCCTGCTTCAGCCCTTGGTCAACTCATTCTGGGCCGCTCTTTCCCTCATTGCTGGGGACCACTGAGGCGGTTTCCCCGCTGTTGACTTCCCCGCGCAGCCGCTGGACACCAGGTCTCTCACGCCATCAATGCCTTGGACTTTCGTCGTCACTCCTCGCCCTCACTTTCACAGTTTCGGTCCAAACTGAATCACCGCCCTCTCGATTTATACTGTTGCTGCATTTAGCTTCCATTGCGAAAGTCGTTCTCCCCTCCTCGCAACCCTCCCTTTGCTTTCTATGCTCACCCTGAATATCACGCAAAGAAGCCTCTCCTGCGTCTTTCATTTGGCTGGCCGTCGAATGGTTAGCTGCAGGTTTCAACGCTTGCACGCATCCGAATGTCTGGGTTGCCTCGCCCGACAACCGTCGTGCGGCTGCGCAGCTTTGAAGTCAGGTCATTTTCGTGATGCCTCACAGGACTGACAATGGAGTTGGCGTCCAGGTTGAAGATACCAAAGTATGTGTTGTCATGGTTGGACTTCCTGCGAGGGGAAAGAGCTACATTGCACAAATAGGTGAGTTCTTTTTGTCCGTGTCCACGCACCTTGACGTCCCGTGAGTTGTCTTCAGCTCCACCAGACTTCACGATGGTATCGCATTGCACAGCGTCCAACTGCTAAAGCAAAGATTCAGCGCAGCGCTACCTGCAATGGCTGTCCATACCAGCACAAACCTTCAACGTCGGCAATTATCGGCGCAACGATGCGCCCCAACCCACAGCTGACTTCTTCGACACTAACAATGCTGAGGGTGAACGGAAACGTCGCGCTGCTGCCGAAGCTGCCGTCGCTGACATGCTTGCATGGTTTCGCATTGGTGGTGTCGTTGCGATTCTGGATGCCACCAACTCCACAAAAGAGCGTCGACGCTGGATCAACGACATTTGCGTGACAAACGGTATTGAGGTCCTCTTTGTCGAAAGCAAGTGCGACGAGCAGGATATCATCATGGCCAACATTCGCGATGTCAAGGCAACCAGCCCAGACTATGTCGGCCAGGATCCCGAAGCTGCTGCGCAGGACTTCCTCGATCGCATAAGCAAATATGAGAAAATCTACAAGACGATCGATCAAGATGGAGATGAAGACGAGTACACGTATCTAAAGATCATGAATGTTGGCAAGCAGGTCATCATCAATCGTATACAAGACTATCTGCAAAGTCGCATTGTATATTACCTCATGAACCTCCATATTCGTCCCCGCTCTGTCTGGCTATCACGGGTAGGTGTTTGTGATCTCAGGGCACCAAGTCCCTCTCCCGACAGTCTGCTGATGTTCTCGATGCCAGCACGGTGAGTCCATGTACAATTTGGACGGCCGCATCGGCGGTGACACATTACTGTCACCTCGTGGGGAGCAGTACGCCCGTAAGCTTCCAGAGCTTGTTCGTGAATCTGTCGGCGTGAGTAATTTCTTTCCCTCTTTTCGTTTGATCTTTCATATTCTGTCTTTGTCGTTGTGCAGACAAATTGCATCCTGGTGCCTCGCTCTAACGAAAGTCCACAGGATGACCGCCCCTTGACTGTATGGACGTCAACACTCAAGCGCACCATTGCAACTGCCCGCTTCCTTCCGCCCCATTACAACCAGTTGCAGTGGAAAGCTCTGGATGAGTTGGACTCGGGGGTCTGTGATGGGCTCACTTACCAGGAAATCAAGGATCGGTTCCCCGATGACTTCGCCGCGAGGGACGAAGATAAGTATAATTACCGCTACCGGGGGGGAGAATCGTATCGCGACGTGGTGATTCGCCTTGAGCCCATCATTATGGAGCTGGAGAGAAGTGAGGACATTCTCATTGTGACTCACCAGGCCGTCTTGCGCTGCATCTATGCCTACTTCATGAAGAAGGATCAAGCCAAGAGTCCGTGGATGAATGTTCCGTTGCACACGCTCATCAAGCTTACGCCAAGAGCGTATGGAACCGAGGAGATTCGATATGAGGCCAATATTCCGGCCGTGAGCACGTGGCGTGGCAAGGGCAGCACCGCCAAACATGAAAACCCGTCACCCGAAAGTCTCTGAACAAAGGGAAAAGAAATTCTTTCCCATTAAAAAAAAAAAGAAAGGCAATTGCTACGCGGGGAGCCATAGTGCAGTGCAGGGCGAGAAAGGCAGGGTCCAAAACCAAGGACACATTTGGATTTTTTCAAATGGTGCGGAGTTATTCGTGTGAAATCGCACAAGCCGGGGACAAGAAGCATGGAGCACCTTATCTCGTATCCCAGAAGGGGGCTGGATACAACCATCACGTCAGAACCTTGCTTCTGGTGACGCCGATTTTGCTTTGTGGCATGTGCTCAATTGGCCGAGACCGGAGCAAGTCGTGACGCAGAGATGCTGCATTAAATCATTATGCCGCAGAGGCAAAGCGAATCATTCTGATAGTTAAACACATCACCCAGATATGGGCAATGAGGCGGTGTGCCTGCTGATCCTGACACACATGAGCGACCTGAAAGCGTGCTGACAATCCCCGACGCAAAGTGAGCTACGTTGTCTATTGTATGCTGCCAGTGCCGTCATCAGGAGTTAGCCAACGCGTACTTCTCCATCTTTCGCAGTCTTGCCCAAAATGTGCCTCACGACACCATGAAAAGCTAATTTTAAATTAAGTTTTTTCAGAGCATCCAGCAATGTCCGTTTGTCTCCGGCCAACCATACTCGTCGTCCAGCCCGCCACGATCCTCCAACCCATTGTCGCATGGATCCCCACGAGGCCATTGCCTCCCTCGCACTTCGTCGCGCACACAGTTACCATCCCCCCGGACGTGCGACTCGCTGTGCCGCTCCTGACTGTCTGTACCCCGATGCAGGTCCAGCTTCCTTCCCAGACGCTGTCTCATCCCGCCCACCTTTTTTGTGGCACGACTGCAGTTGCGTCTATGACTACGACACGGGCAGTTTTACTGTAGCAGGCTTTGCGATGGACTTTGAAGGTGTTCCGAGTTGGGAATCAGATGATGGCAAAGAGCAACACAGCCTACGAAGGCGTGGCTGAAGAGACCCTCACGTCAAGTCTTGGCAAGAACATATTCAATGAGGACCCCTAAGTCAATTGTTTTCCCCCTGGGCCACATAAAGACTACGAGATAAAAAAGACAAGGAAAAGCAAAAACCGGTATGTGCCTGCCGTCCTGCGGGATCTGAGCAACGTACTATACAACATGGGGGGTTTGGTTCAAGCAAAACGCAGAAAAGGAAAGATAGACCAGAAAGCAAAAGACGAAGAGAAAGTTCGAGCAGCTCCAACCCATTATACTTCACACAGCTTCACATCATGGTCGACGTGGAACTGCGTTTCGGTCGTTCAACGGTGTGACGCCAGTGTTTCCTCCGCGTAAAAGAAATGCACTCGTGACTTTTGCTGCATGATCGAGCGTAGACGAGCAAATAACACCGTACACCAACCTTTCACGACATTGTGCGCCTGTAATGGTCCATCCTCTGCCGCGCAGTGCTCCACCTGCACCCCCAAAAAAAACAAAGAAAACAATAAACGACAAGAAGAAGCATCAATGTAGTCACGGCTGAATGCCTTCAGGGGATGGTGACGTTATCGATCCTCAGTTCTAAGCAAGGGCCGGACGGCGGTATCCATAGCGTCGCACACAAATGCAAGAAAGCAACCAAGCAAAAAGCAAACTGAACTGACGATGGGTATATCGGTTGAGCAAGTTGAGAATAGCAACGTAGCTGTCCATGCCGATTCGAGCTCATCGGCTGTCCCCCAAAGGAGGGGACTGCGCTACCTGTGACGAACAACGGACAGACTATGACAGTGAATGATCAGCCTACCGACGCGGCGCACCGCTTTGCGAGTCTTGTGCGGCTTTTGCGTGTATGAGCCACCCGACCTAAAGCCAATAGCGAGTGACCGTAGGGCCGGATCGAGCAACGCCGGAAAGACGCCTTCAGAGCCCGAGACAAAACCGAAAGAAAGCCGCCTTAGGAAACATCAGAGACGATACTCGGAGGAGAGCGCCCAAGTTTCATGATGGGTTTCCCTTCACCCGCTTTGGCATCCTAGGTGTGGGCGGTTTGCCCCGATGGCCAACGCCGTTCGTCTGACCCGCGGGCGTGCCAGCAACAGGGCCATCATCATCGTGCCGGACGCCAGATGGACGTCGTCTCTTGTTTGCAGCGGGTGATGTGGTGGCGCTTGGCCCGCTAGAGCTTGTCCCCTGCTGACTGGCTTGCAGCTGCATTCCGGGAGCCTGCATGTGGCCTGGAGCCGGGCTGCCGATGTGTGGTGAACCGGGAAGATTCATGTGCGCCGCTGCCGGACTCTGTCCAATGGGAAATTGACTGAAGCTGGGTGTCCTGGGGCCACCTTGAGACAGCTGCTGGCTGTTCATGCCGGGGGCATTTCCGTTGACTTGAGTCACCACGTATTGTTCCAAGACAGAGTAAGGATTCATGGCAAGGTTTCCTTGGCAGAAGGCAAAAAGTGGATTCATCTGTCCAACAGCCTCGTTTATCTGCAACGTTCCGTCGTCAGCGAACAACGTCAACCTAAATACTCTTAGCTACGTACCTCGAGAAACTGGTTCACAGCTTTTGTGACTCCATTGGAAAGGACAGCGGATTGAGGTATGTCAACAAGGACTTCTGGAGGCTGCGTTTGAGGCGATTTGAGTTGTTTCGACTTGCTCTTCTTGGACATCTCAGGTGAAGTCTTCCCATCCTGCGCGTTCACTTTGTGCCAATCTTTGATCCACTTGTGAGCCGGTTTGGCAGCATCGATGACTTGGCGGCGTGAGATAAATTCCTCGTGTCCCGTGGTGAGAAATTGAAAAAGCTCAATACGTTGTTCCGCGTCGAATTGCATCCGTAGAGTGCCATTTGCAACAAGCTGCGAACCGTTCAGCGCCGGCTTTTTGCAAGAACGATAAAAGGAAGGTCAACGAGGGCTTGCTTACATGCGATCCAGTTTCAAACCAATAAACAAGGCTGGCTCTCTGATTCTCTATGCAGTGACAGTCATTGGCAAGAGGGCGGTCCGTCAAACCCTTATCCGTTATCAACTGCAAGTTCTTGACACCGCTCTTGAAGTTGGTGTGGAAAAACCGGGCAATAACCGGATGAGCAATCTCGTATTGTTTCTCTTCTGACTCTTCGCCATCGTTGTTTTGCAGTGATAGATGAATCATTCCATTGGGTGAAAAGAACCTCGCTACGAAGGTATGCCAGTAAGATATGTCGTCTTTCGGCTTGCCCTACAAGCTATTGGTCAGTAATCTTGCGCTACACTGACTTGACGCTCCATGTGAATGCTCACTGGGAATCCACTCAAATGTTCGGAAAATTGCATCAGCTTCAGCAGACACTGGCCCTTCATGTTCTCTCGTCGTTGGAGCTGTTGGTACATTGCCAATTGAGGGTTAGCGGCAGCTACAGCGGCAGCATTCAACTGCTGTTGAGTAGGTCCTGACTGCTGCTGCTGCTGTCGTTGTTGCTGCTGCTGTTGCTGCTGCAAATTTGAAGACGGAGTTTGCTGCTGTTGGGCCTGTTGCTGAGGCTGCTGCTGTTGAGCCTGCTGTTGAGCCTGCTGCTGTTGCTGTGGTTGGGATTGCGACGGCTGAGCGCTTTGGGCTGCATGTTGGCTGATCTGAGATGGCGTCGGCGGCGCTGGCGTCTGTGACGGCGTATGTTGACCGCTGTGTGCTGGTGTGCCGGCTTGAGAGCCGTGGTGAGCCGACTGTTGAGACTGCTGCTGGGCCTGCTGCTGCTGCGATTGCTGCTGAGCCTGCTGCTGCTGGGCTTGCTGCTGGGCTTGCTGCTGCTGAGCCTGCTGTTGAGCCTGCTGCTGAGCCTGCTGCTGAGCCTGCTGCTGAGCCTGAGCGGCATGAGCCTGCGCCACCATCTGACCGGGTGGTATTTGTTGTTGCGGCTGGCCCATTTGACCCTGTCCAGCAGCCCCCATCTGGGCTTGATGTTGCGCGTTCATGCCCATCATTTGACCTTGGCCCTGCGCATTGCCGGGCATTCCCTGATTCGGCGACGCCTGATTCTGAGGATTGTTATGATGGTTGAGCGCCATCTGCTGCGCTAACATCTGTTGGTTGATGTGCTGGTCGTCGTGAAATGTTAGTCCTTGCGTCTCCATGAAGGAAGCTGAGAAGTTACTCTTACGGGAGGTAGTCTTCCGTTGGCTCGAAGCGCCTGCATTTGTTGAGCGCTCAATTGGGCGTACGGGGTACCAACGGGCACAGCGCCGACACCGCCTGGCATGTTGTTGGACATGTGTTGAGTCATGTAAGCCTGTCGCTGCTGCTGCTGCTGTTGTTGCTGCGCCTGCTGCTGTTGGAGAAGCTGCTGCTGCTGTTGACGCATAGCAGCCGCAGCCATGGCGCTCGGGTGATTATGAACTGGAAGCAAACAAGAGTGGTCAGCCGCGATATATCCTCCGATGGCTCGTAGTCCGAATCGTTCCACGGCGCGAAGACGTCGCTACTCACTTTGAGACAACTGCTGGTGCTGGTGCTGTTGCTGTTGCTGGTGATACAAGGCCTGCTGAGCGGGAGTCATGTGCTGGAGAGCCGGATGCTGAGGAGCGCCGCCGTGCGGCATGCCGCTCATCATGACGGGATTCATCGGAGCACCCGGGCCCATCCCCATATGAGCTCCCGCGAACTGTTGTGGCATGCCGCCGCCGAGCGCGTTCTGCGCCGCATTGTGAGGCACACCTGGACCCATGGGGTGACTGCCGACGCCTGAGTGTCCCATCCCAGAAGGATGCCCTGTGAAATTTGGGCCCATGCTCGTGGCCATCATCTCCTTCCGATCCAATGCCGGCTACCCACAGCGTGGATATCGACCGAGTGGCTGCGCGCGCTCACTCATGCACGAGCGTCGAGCAGCGGAAATGTTCTGGAAGCCGATGCAATGCCGGGTGGCTCGCGTGCGTCACGAAGATGGCGCCCGGGGGAGACAGACTATCTTATATGGTGGGCCAGTCGAGAATCACGTGAGCTGGAGAACGAAGGTGTTTAGGGTAGCTCGGTCGGTCGTCCGGAAGAGCGAAAATCAGGCGATGGGTGGGCTTGTTCCCCCGAAAAGACGCGCAGGGGAAGAGCGATTTTAATAGCGCCAGATCACGTGGCACCGCACAGTACGAATTGCAAGTCTGCACCGTCTTCTAATATCTTCTGACCCAACCTCCGTTTGTGCAAAAGCTTTTTTCCAAACTCGTTGAAGCATCAAGCAAAACAAACACCAGACGCGACGCAATTCACGCGTGCCGGAAACTTCTGAGCGCAGTCGGCCCTTCTGCAGAGCAACGGGTCCTTGGTCAAACTTTGTTCTTGGGTCTCGTGGCACACCTCACGTCGAGACTCCTGCAAAGAACCTTGGACCTCACTCTTCGCAGCTGCGCTCAGGTTTTCGAGCAACAAGGTAAGCCCTCCTCCATCCGCACATCTTCGCGCCCCAAACCTCCTGCCGCGACAGGCAGAACCTCTCTAGTGATGACATTCGTTTTGAAACGTCTTCTTTTCCCAACCGAATCGACCATGAAGAAGTGCAGTCTGCTCGGGCCTCAGGCCTGTTACTAGCCAGTATCGCTTATCTGATCGAGAGCACATTTTTCACACCCAGAATTTCATTCTCGTCCCACGACTCGCTGACCAGAGTTGATTAGATATTGCGTGCGCTCCGTGTCTGGTGCAAATTTCAGCGGTCAACGAAATTTAGACTGGTCAGTAGTCCTTTTTTGTTTTTGCGCTTTTCGTTGCTCTTCATGATGAAATTTCCACTTCATTCGCAGTTTCCACTCGAGTCCCAAGAGCCTATTGCGGACAGATGAGGGTTAATGAACTTCCTTGGATGTCTGATTTCTCCTGCGTCTAACGCCTGTTTGCTGAATTTGTCTTGTTGGGCTTAGCTAACATGTGAGGATGATTGTCTAGTTGCGTGATGTGTTCATTCGGTCTGTCGACACTCTCAATGCTGAGTCGCTGAGGTCGCTCATAAGCACTGGCGCGCTCAATGAATACCTTGATACTCGTAGACTTTCCTGCGCAGCTGTCGATGCGCACGCTATGAGGTGAAAAAATTTTTTCTGGCTCAGCTTATAGTATTTATTGTCATTCCACGATGAGACTCCAAGTCGTGGATTGTGATACATTTGATGAGGCAGAAAATTCGATGCAACGCCGCTACTCCCTAATACCTATCGTGTCGACAAAGCTTCAGAAAGAAAGAACCTGATGCAGATCATTGTTGGCCCGCCTCATGATTGGTGACTGTAGCTACACCCCTAAGCCACGCGCATCTCTTCTCTCGTATCTTCCCTGCGCACCCTTCCACCCACTATACCCCTGCGATTCCTCCCCGTTCTTCCTCTTCCAAGCCAGTTGAGTTTGAGCATCTTACACAGCTGACCAATCTTCCTGCTCCCCTCGTCATCGACGTCGCCTGCCCCCCCAACGCCCGACAGCACACTCATGCACTGCAGCATCCGCCCAACCATGTCAGTCACCTGCTTCGAGTCTTGGACATTCTGCTCCCGCACGCGAGCCAAGGCGGGCACGCCGACCGACGGCGTGTGCGGCCGGTCGCTCCCGTGGCTACCGAAGCTGACATTACTGACTGCGCGGCTGCGGCCACGCTCGGAACCATCTCCCAACAGCGTGGTGCTTGTGGAGTTGTAGCTGCCGACGAGGGGGTCGAGCGACATGGCCGTGCCGGGTCGGGGGACGAAAGACTGTGCCTCGGAGGGGGAGTTGGAGAGGGCGCGTTCGAGCAGCGGTGGGGAGGAGAGCGAGGCAGCGCTGCCGAGCGATGATGGGAGGAATTCGAGCGCGAGGCGAGAAAATATGGTCTTGAGCGTTTCATAGCGGGGTAGGATGACGGTGTCTCGATACGCTGTGAGAACAAGTCTCCGAACGTCGAGAACTGCAGTAGCCTTATCAGGGGATGAGGAGGATGAGGGCACAACTCCGGCCCAGAAGTCGCGCGCTTGGTCGCCAGTCATTATGACACCGCACCCGGAAACCTCGAGCTCAAGCGGCAGGAATACGGACTGTATGTAGGGCAGAATGGACGTGAAGCTGAACAGCCACAGCTCGACGAGAGTAGGTATGAAGCGGTCTTCGGGGGTCAGACGTAGCGTCCTGTCGAGGACCGAGAATCCACTTGTGAGTAGATCGCGTAGATCATCTAGTATGCGCGATGGAGATCGCTTGTGAATACACCACTGAATGTGCGTCTGAACAACACGATTAAAGTCCTCCACCGGCAGGCGAAGGTCTTCGCCCTCGAACACGACGAGCAGCTTTGCTTTAAGATACGGCCAAGCTTCATCCAGAGCTACGTTGTGCTGCGCAGACGGCTTGCCAGATTCCGGTGCATCGAATAGCGTGTATTGTTGGGAAAGAGGAGGCAAGCTGCCCGTCCCAGACCAGTCGCCGACGAAATTGAAAGTGGAGTCGTTGTCTGCGCGACCGTCAGACTTCTCGGCCTGTTTCTTGTCCTTCTTGGCCTTTGCGAAACTTGATCCAGGGCCAGGACTCGGAGGCAAATTGAAGTTGTATAGACTGCTGGGAGCATTGGGATCTGTAGGCTTGGAATTGCTCGCGGCTGAAGAGAGCGGTAGATGATACTCGTCCTTGAGCTTCTGCTTTTGCCGCGAGAGAAAGTGATGCTTCTTTTCCTTCTCCTTCACCTTCTCCTCTGGAAACGTTTCGGGAGGGCGAATGGTGGCGGACGAAGAATTGTTCAGGCTGTATATGGACGGCGGTGGCGCCTGTTGGTCTACAAGACTGCTGGTGCTGAAGTTACCTCGTTGTAAGGCGGACAGTGCACTTCCGATCTTGCCAGGGCTCTGTAGGTGTTTGTCCTTGAGGTCGGCCCTGCTGCTGCCGCTTTTGCCGGGCCTAGAAAACAGTTTGTGTTTCTTCTCGGCCTTGATTTTCTCTGGAACGACTGTCGCCGGGGGAGGCGGGGGAGGCGGAGCAGGCGGAAAAGGCTGAGGCGAAGTTGAAGTCGGAAGTTCTCGAGGGGAGCTGGGGCCGGATCGCGGGAAAACGACATTGGCGGCGGCAGTGGCAGCCGAGAAATGCGAGTTCGGCACCCTATCGTGACCTTGACCGCCAGCGCTGCTGAAAACCGATTCCCGGGGCGCGCTGGCTTCCGTAAGGCTCAGCATGGGGGGGCTCGTGGGCGCCTTTGATCCGCTGCCGCGGCGCACGCTCTCGGTACTCTCCCCGGGAAAGGGCACCGTCTGTGACCGTTGACGGGCATGGGAGCCATTCTTGTGAGACATAACGGCTGCCTGGGCGGCAATCTGACTGGCCGACAAAGATGCGCTCGAAGTGGCCGACGGTGTCGTAGCATTAGCGCTGTAGTTCGAGAGGTTGGGCATGTTGGTGGAAGGAAGAGTCGAGTCGAAGAGTCCCTGTGTCGCCGTGTGCTTTCTCGGATGGGAGTGAGAGCCCAAGGCTGGCGAGGAAGGACCGCCCGTCACTGCTAGTCGGGCACGGGAGAAGCTCTGGCTCTGAATCTGATCCGAATTGGACTGTGCCGTCGAGATTTGGCTGTAGTAGACGGGAGAGTCGGGGTTCTGCCGCGACCGTGTAATGTGCAACGACGGCGTCTTGAGGCTCTCATCGCTCCCAGAAGAGTCAATCTGCAGAGGGGGTGGCCTTTTGGGCGCCGAAGGCCTTCTGAGCGAATCAAGCGATGGCCTCGAGATTCCCGGCAACGGGGAGAAGCTGCCAGGGGCGCGAACTGACGGACGTGGCGCTGCTTGTCCTCCTGGCGGCTGCTGCTGCTGCTGGCGCTGCATTGTGTCTGAACGATGCACGGGTGGGGTCTGTTACATCTTGACTCGAGGCGATATCCGACGACGGAAGCGATTCTATTATGATCGACCGGTAACGTTGCAGGACGACTGGGCGCGAAATTCGATTGACTAGACGTGAAGGGGTACGTGCGGGACGAATGACGGGTCAGGTAAAGTATTCGTGTAGGAATGAAAGGCAGATAAAGAATCAGGTTTGCCGCATCAGATGGGACGAAGAAGGGGGGGG
>JARJUA010000202.1:0-12544 GCA_030787035.1 Aschersonia sp. MBC 877
GGGGGGGGGGGGGGTTTAGGAGGCAGGGAGAAGACAAGGGCTAGAGAAGTGTGCAAGCGTGTAGGCCGAGAGTGAACGTGGCCGGCGCCACGGCTCTCAGTCAACTGGCCGCGCCTCGCATGCAATTCGGCATTTTAGGCTTTCTCCCAGGTGTTTCCGCCCGCCTACATGTACGTGTCTCGATACTCTCGACTTTGTGGGCATGTGCTCCATCAGCCTCAAGACATTTGGTAAGCCGTCCTCGATTGCCCCGCAGAATTACCCCGCCATCCAGTCGACAAATTAAATTTGAATTGCTGCGTAACAAGGAAGCCACGAGACAGCTCCATCAAGATATTCCAGCCCGTCACCAATACAACATTGCCAGTCATCATGGCCTCCAACACGTCGGCTGCCCTCTGCGCGACGTATGAATCTCCCACGAATGAGTCGTTCACCATCGAAAAAACCATAGCTCCTCCGTCTGCCACGACGCCTGTTGAAAAGACGGCATATCTGCAGAAGTTGCGCGAGGCGGTTATCACGACGCAGGACCAGATTAACAAGGAGCTCACGCTTCGCATGGAAGAAGACAAGACTCGTGCGGGCGGCCAGAACGACGACGTCAAGGAGGAGGAAAATTACGGCGAGGAGGAACAGGAAGAAGCTTGATGGACACGTCGGGATCTCGCTATTGCAGGCCCCTTCTCGCGCCCTGAATAATTTTTCATCTTATCAGACTCGACGATGGAAGACATGTCATCGCATGCTACAGACATGATGAGGTATAGGAATGCACGCGACAACTTACAAAAGACACGGCATCCTTCGATTTACAAGGTCTCCTGACTCCAACCTGCGGCCTCCAACTTGTCCGCCTTTTGTGCCAACGCCCTGTTCAAGCAACCGTAATGGACTACGCTATTATCGGGCAACACGGCAATGACGCTGCCTCCGATTCGCATGCCGACGGCCAACCTCTTGTGGCAAACGAAACAGTGGCGCTCATCAGTGATTGTAACGTGCCGACTACGCCCCCCTTGACCATCCGCTGTCTCATCACCGATATTGAGTCGGGCCGCGATCGCTATCTGTTCCGCTTTGCGTAGTCCAGCGACGACTCGAGACTCATTGACGAGGCTGTTTGCCGAGCGGATGCGCCCGCGGAAATACGATCCAAGAGCTTTGACGGGAAGGTCATCGGAGATGAGACCCAGAGTCGATGAAGCCGGTAATCTGGAGCCGTGTTTGGACAGGAGGTCCAAAGCTGGTTGCAATTGCACCTGGTGAGGTGCAGGCGGCTTCAAATAGAGCGCCAGTAAAGTGTGATAGATGGCATGTGCTGGATCGTCTGTATCAAGAGTTAGACTATCCTTGGAGTTCAGAGGCGATGATAGCGCTGTTTCGTGTGACTTATATATCCGATTGCAATACCTGTGAATGTTAGACCGACTGCGCAGGGAGCCCGCATTGTCAATGCTGTTGTTGACATACTCTTGAGCCTTGGCACAGTCCTTCATCTTGAATACGTAAATCTCGAGGGCTCTTCTGTGCTGGCCTCTGTTGCTTAGAACGACAGCCTGCGCCTCGTAGAATAAGGGATCTAGTCTGACCATCAGCATGCCGTCGCCTAGCAGAACGAAGTCGATCAAGCGCCAAGGGAAGATGATTGTCCTACCATTTTTGGGCATCATCTCGAACGCCTTGCTTAAGCTATAAACCTGCCGAGAGTCCCGGAGAAAGGCCACAAACTTGACCAACAGCTCGTCGTGGTCACCATTATCGAGTTTTGCAATAGACTGCACGTAGAGCTCCACCAGCCGATCGTGAAAGTCGTGTGTCATGTCATCCAACTCATTAATGATGTGTTCAAGATATTGTCTCTCAAACTGGGGGTCCAAATTTCGGAGGAAAGCCACGACTTTATCGCGTGGCAGGTTTTCTGCGTTCTCTGTGTCGCCAGTGAATATTTCCATGGCTTGGTCTGGATTTTTCTCGAGCGTCCAGCCTGCATGTTCGAAAATCAGATCAATCTCCGATGCCGGCAGATTTTTCAAATACTGTATGGTTCGATCTGGCCCATGCAAGCTCGGTGCTGCTTCGTCAGGCTCAGCGGACGACCCAAACCTACGGAGCAAGCCGAGAGCCTTTTTATGAAGCTTTTTACCGTAGAAGAAGTCGATCAGCTCCATGTATCTGTTCTGATCAAGAAGTGCTTCATTGACAACATCAGGATTGCAGAAGTTGGGCACGCGGAAGAGAGGGCCGACCATGGCAGGATTTGAGAACATGTAGGCGCGGAACAGGGCTGTGTCAACCAGCCGAAATGTGTTCTGCAAATCTTCTTCGAGCTTCCTCTCAGAGTCCGTTTGAGAGGTCCGAAGAAAGCGCTCCGTGGCTTCCTCGATAGAAATGTGTGTTCTCTCCTGATCTTTCAATTTACCGGTGCTCGGGTCAATGTATCGCTGAAGACGAGTCCTTGCACCCGCAAGATAACTGCAAAGCCGAGAGACAGCCTCTTCCAGATCCTTGCCCTCCAGGGGCTGTTCGTCCCTGCTCTGCGACTTGCTTGGATCCTCCACTTGGTCTGCATCAATAACAGTCTTCTTGGGTGTACTGGGCACACTATCTGGCGCGGTCTTCCTATGACCAACCGAGAAAAGTTTTGCGAGCCCCGTACCCACATGTGCCACTGATGAGGCATCGCCAGAGCCATCGCGACTCCTGGATCTGTGGCTACCAGCCTCTTTCTTAATGCTGCGGACGCTGTTGTTCCGGTGTGCCTGTTCTGTCCAGCGTGACAAGGTACCAGATATCAGAGGGGGGAACAACCGCAGAACTCTTTCAGGAGGCGCATGGACAGCGTCTTCGTTCATCAAGTCCATTGCTTGGCGGAATTTTTTCTTTTTGAACAATGCCTCCGCCTTGAGCATCTTCACCTCACGAAGGGTCTCCGTCTTTTTCTGCAGCAACGCGTCTTCAAGCATATTCAGTACGCTGATTGCTTCGTCAAAGTTCTCGTGTTGAATGAGTTCCTCGACTTGTGAGTCGTAGTTTGTGGCTATCATCTTCCAGACGCAGCGATCACTTGAGATATGAAAGCCCTTGCCTGCATGAGCAAGGCTGACAGTCGGCGGAGGTATGTGCAGCTGAGCAGCCCCTGGGAGCGAAATCGTCTGCATCAGAGATAAGGTGTCTGGATTGCGAACTTCAAGAAGGCCCCTGGCAGGTGGCTGCAGGGCCAAGATGTACGGGTAGGAATACCCTATTGCTTCAGGTGCTAACGGCCATGGAATTTGTCGCTTCTCCAGTGGTCGACCCTCGTCATCGATGAACAAGGTGTTGATGTCCTTAGCGAGAAGCATCTCCCCATCAAATAGCTTCGTCGCCAAGGGCTTTGGCGTGTATGCTCCCAGACCCATATAGCCCATGCCTGCTGTGCTGACGGCACCGAAGCGACTCCCCGTGCCGTTCGGGCCAACTGCTCCTGGGCTCACTATCTCGACAACGGCGCGTGTGAGCACGTCGACGACAACATATCCGCTATTCATGCCGCACACGACTTTAGTTGCGCTCGCCCAAGTGATCGATCGGACTGATTCGGCGAGCGTGATCTCCGAAACATCATTGCTCATCTCGCTGTCGTGCCAATTCCATAGCAGGAGCCGCCTCTTGACAGCCACTGCTAATCGGCTGATGATCTCGGGTATTCCCGTTGCCACGTCTTTGACAATGTTGGATGTAACCGCAAAACAGGACGCATTCTTCGTCCGGTCCAGCGTCTCTATGATTTCGTAGTTCTTTAAGTCGTACAGAGAGATGTAGTAGTTGGACAGAGAGATGATAACGTTGGCCTCTCTGATAACGGCGAGCTGATCGATTGCGCGGGAGGAAAACTTTTCGACCTCGCGCAGCAGGTCCGTCGGCTTGCATGAAGCTCGATCAGCAGCCGGTCCATCTCCGTGTTGCGTGACAGATTGGCTCTGGGGAGCCTGGTCGGTAGACGAGCCTGGATTGGGTTGTTGCGGCGTCGGACGCTCGTTGAGACGGTAGATACGCAAGGCACCGCTGTTGAGCCCGACAAAAATACGATCTCCTGCAGGCCTTCGTCAGCATCGGCCGTAACAGCTGAGAAAATCCTCCGGTACGACATCGCAACAAGGGGATCAAGCCAAGTCCTCGCTGATGACCTACCGTGCTCTAGAATGGTCTCGATCTTTGACTTGTCTCGCTGCCGAAGCTCGACAATCGGATAAGCATTGAAAGCCGAGAGCATCGTGCCCGTAACCGAGCTCGAGGCTTGCTGACACTACCTAGGTACAGGACTGTCGAACGTTTCAGAAGACGAATGTCATCGTCTTACTCGACCTGCAGCGGCAGGATGGAACGCGTACTCGGTGGTTTCGAGGAAGGCGACAGCGATGAAATGGTGTATAAAAAGACAACCTGGGCGTCATAATGCATTCATTGGTTGGCAAGCGCATCGTCAGCAGCAAGCTGCTACATTTCATGGCCAAACGCGGGTGGATGTCCATCTCCAGATGGAGTTGACAGTGCTGCGCGCTTGGAGGGTGGGCATTAAGCACACAGTGCAAGACCCTAGTCGAGACAGTACACTGCCGGCATCCCTCGGTTGCTTCACACCGTGTGTACAAATTGGCAGCGCCAACCTCCAAAGGGCTCACAGGGACGTTCGCCCATTAATGCACGAACAAATGTTCATCTCTCGAATAGCGCAGGGCTATTTTTGTCTATGTGTGCATGCTTACATTGCTTGATAAAAGACAGCTTCTATGAAAAGGCAAGGCTCAAAATGACACGTCGAACCGCATTCAATCCAGTTTCGCCACTTGCATGATGCCGTATCCAAGAGTGATTACGACAATCAAAGTCATGATGCTGCTAGGTATGCCCCTGCTAATGAAATGTTTGACGCGAAGGTACCGCTGGCCTGTAGCATCTTCTTTCATGATTGCAGCTACGTCTCATCAGCAAGCGCTCCATGAAATTCAAATTCAACAAAATATACTTACTCATGTTTGGAAAGCCACTGGTCGGCAGCCCCATGGCGGCACTGCACATCAATACGCCGGCCATGACCAACAAGTTTGGGCGAGGCTGGTCCATGGCTGTGCCAACGTCAAAGACAAGCGGCAAGAAAATGAGGGCAGCCACCGTGTGGCTGATGAAGGTTGCGATGACCAAGATCAGGGAGGAGAAAACCACCAGGACGACGTACAGGCTCAGACCCTCCACATTCTCAGATACAATTCCGGCAACAGTATGGAGGAGACCCGATGAGCGGACGGCCTTACCGAGTGACAGGCCCCCCGCAGCCAAGATAATGATCGTCCACGGAAAGTTGTTGAAATCTTCCTTCGTCAAGACCCCAATGCCGAAGAAAAGTACTATTGGAATGATCGCAATCACACCCATGTCACCGAAGAAGTGTTCCATCTGATGACTTGCACACCACAAACCAATAGTCACGATTGTTATGACAGTAACAAACCACTGCACACCGGTGAAACGCTCTCTTAGGGGTCGGATAGGCGCGATCACGGTTCCCCTTCCGGGCTGGAACGTGACCAGCAGCAAAGTCCAGATAAGCAATATGGAAACAGCCCCAACGGGTATGACAATGAAAAACCATTGCAACCAAGTCGGCTCCGGTTGCATGATACCCATGGCTACGACATTCTGAGGCGAGGCAATCGGTGACAGCATGCCGCCGATATTGGATGCAAGAGCTATTCCAATAATGACGGCTTTCGACATGCTCGAATCCGATGGCAGAGTACGAAGCATTGGCTGAAACTCAATCAGCAAGGGAGAAACAGTCAAAACAGGATCAGCGACGGAAGCTGTCGTTCCCAATAGCCGACTTACCTCAATGATCGAGTAGCACAGTACAGGCGCGGCCACATTACTTATCAACATCGACGCGAATGCCGCGACGAACATGTTGGCAACGAGGACAGTTCTTGGCTGGGTGCCGGCTTTGCTAAGGATGAGGGTTGCGAGGCGCTTGTCGATGTTGCATTTGGACAAAGCAGCGGCGAGGGTGAAGCCGCCGAGTAGCAGCATGATGACGGGACTCCACATGGCTGCGAATATCGCATTGGTGGCGGCTTTAGCATCCAGACGTTTATGGTCCGGACCATCCTCATCGCAAACGACTCGAAGCACAACGGATAAGAATGGGATGAGCAGCGACGTCACAAACAA
This sequence comes from Aschersonia sp. MBC 877, assembly GCA_030787035.1. Taxonomy (NCBI): domain Eukaryota; kingdom Fungi; phylum Ascomycota; class Sordariomycetes; order Hypocreales; family Clavicipitaceae; genus Aschersonia; species Aschersonia sp. MBC 877. The sequence continues at coordinate 6,208 of JARJUA010000202.1, forward strand.
CGGGATGGCCTGCGTCTCATGGTCAGCTTAGCGGCTCGTCAGGTCAAGAGATGCAGTCGTTACCTCGGTTGCCCATAGCAAACTGACAAACACCAGTAATGCTAGACAGTTTTGCTCTTCGGGCTTGCTCATGATGGAAATAGCGAGGAGAACAGCGAATACGGCGACAGAGCCCAGCAATGTCAACATGGATGAGCCAGCCAGCCAATTAGGTAGCAACAGTCGACCCAGCGGCGTTCTGAGTTCCTTGACCGCCACAGCGGCGTCGTCATCACCCTGCAGTCGTTTCGGAATGACATTGTGCCCCTGTCCCATCAAAGACTGGCCAAATCGGGCAGCCTCTGCTCGTCGCTCTATGCCAATGAGATCTCTCCACACGGTATTGCGTTCCCATACGACATGTTCTCTCAAATGAGATCGTAGATCCTTCTTGGCCAGGGGTAGGTCACCTCCAGTGACAACATCTGTATACGCATTTTCCATTCGCTGGATATTCTCCTCCATTGCTCTCTTCGCTTCGTCTTTGAACGGATAAGCTGTGTCGACGTTGGCCCTCATGTATGGGCTCCTCAGCTCCTTGTCCAAGATTTTGTCAAACTTCTTCAAAACCTTGCTGAAACCCGTCTTATTCAGCTGAGCATAGGATTTCAATTCACACAGCTGCACATAAAGGCTGACGATACGCTTTTTCAGCATGATGCTGGAGGAGAAAAGACCGGAAGAATACATGACGGACTGGTCGCCGTAGTCATCATATGTGCTGTGCCTGCGCATGGAACGGCCAAAATCCGATGAAGTGGCGCCCTCAGCTGCCGACTGGCCGACATTGGCAGTTGTCCTTCGTCGGCCACCATTGCTTCTGGAGTTGTTCAGGCCGGTAGTCTCGTCATCGTCGCTGGCGCTGTCCTCGATATCGTCGTCGGAGCCGCCGCCATCGCCGGATTCCGGCCTACGTATGGGCATGCGATGAGCGTCTCCCGAAGACATGCGCCGCAGGTCATTGCCATCTATCGAGGCCTGCTCTCCGATATCTCGAATGAGCTGGTTGACTTCCTCGAGCAGCTCGCCTTCCTTGGCCACATAAAAGGAGCATATTTTTTCGAGCTCAATGCCGAGAGCTCTGCTGAAGACCTCTGTGGGATCCTCGCTGGCGATGAGGGGCCGTGCTTCCGAATCGCCGCCTCTCGCGTGATGCGCCGCCTTCTCGAGCTGGTAGATGCTATCAAGGGTGGGGGAGCAATGTCAGCGCAAGTCTTTTCAGTATCGCGCGGTTCAGAAAAGAGCAAACAGCCCATGTACGCACAGCTTTTTCAGGTTACTATAAGCGATGTAGTGACTGCTCCAGTCAGGCACCGCGTTGAACTGGATACTGTGGGAAAACTTCATCTCGTCTTGAGTTTCAATCCACCGGCGCTTCTCATCGATGACCTGGCGGCGGCGCTGACGCTTCTCGTCTTCGACGTCGAGCTCGTGACGTCGCGAACGGCCGTACTCGGCGAGTTCGTAGATCTCTCGCGAACTGGCGGGACTGGGGGTTTCATCGAAATAGGGGCTCCTCCCTCCCCCTTCACTATGGCCGATCGAAGGCGGGCCGCCGACGTATATCTGCCCGAGAGCAGAGTCAGTGCCAGGAACAGAGGAGGGAACAACGGGTCTCCCGATGAATGGAATTGTGGCAGCAGGACCACGGTCCGGATCAGGCAGCGACGACCGGACGAGAGGTAAAACGCACCGCACGGCAGCGTTGCATGGTGCGCGTGAGGCAAGTGCGACGGAAAAGATCCCTAGCGGCCCGCTCTCGCACGGGAAGGGGCAAAAGCGGAGGGAAAGAGGGAGGGGCGGCGATCAGTCCTTCCCTGCGCGAGGCGAGGCAATAACCATGACCGACCCGCGCATCGACAGCGTCGGCGTTTCAAGTCGACGACAAAAAGCAACCAGCCAGCTAGCGGAGCAAAGTTGCTCTCGTCTGCAACGACAGTATGAACAAAGCTGCGGACAGCTCAGCGTCTCCCCCGTGATATGGCTGAAACTGTCCAATCAGCGCCAAGGCCCGACCCCCGTGTGGGGTGTGCTGCCTGCACAATGCCATCAGCTTCCTCATCGCATCAAGCTTGGCTTCAAGCCAAGAAACTCGTGGCTCATCGCCATTCGACAGCATGAGGTGGACGCGATGAGCTGGTTCCAATCATCCACCACGGCGCTGAATGGACGTCACTAGTCACCGAGGGCCATGCATTCGCTGAGAAGCGTCAATTTGCTGCAGACGCAATGCCACCACGACAGTCCCCTCTTCGTCCACCTGACGAGTGAACTGTTGACACGCAATAGCCCTCATGAGAAGCAACAATTTGCCACGTCCCAGGCCGGGGCCTCCTCGAGGTCGTACATCCGAACGGTGTTTCTCGAATTTCCAACGGTTGAATTGGTCATTGGTCCTTGTCACGTTAGATCAAACATTTCAGGCTTACGGTACTTTGGCTGCGCGAGTGGTAGTAGTGGTTTTGCTAGGGCCTGAAGGTCGTATTTCTGGATAGTGTTTCTTGAATTTCTGCTAGTTGAATATGTCACAGCCCCTATTCCGTTAGGTTACGTATTTCAGGTTGACGATACTGCAGCTACACGAACGGTAGCAGAGTTTTTGCCAGGGCCTCGAGGTCGTACATACGGACGGTGTTCTTCAAATTCACAACTGTAGAATGAGCCACTGGTCCTTGTCACGTCAGATTACGCATCTCATGTTTACAGTACTGCAGCCGCGCGAGCGGTAGCAATCTATTTGCCGTGGCCACCGCACTGACTGAATCTGAGGCTGCAGTGTCATCTCGTGATGGCACAGGTGAAGGAAAGCAAAGTGCAAGACCATGACGTAGTGAAGACGCAGACGAAGCCAGAACTTTCCCGCCGAGCGTAGGCGCTGACACACATTGGCATGTGTTGTTTGCCCGTCAGCTTTTGTTGAGCTCACATAACTCGACAAGTCCAACTCTTTGTGACGGTCAGGGTATTGCCAATGCAGTTGCAGCACCCGATTCGATCAATGCGTTGTTATTTTATACTGTGACTGCCTGTTTCGAAGCGCCTTTATCATGACTATGCTAAGCAACTATATGCTCCTCGCCGAAATCAATCGACCATCACGACCCAAGCACCTGTTGCAATGCGTTGGCTCTGTAAATTTCACTTTTCTCAACAAGCTCCTCGTGGCGTCCCTGCTCGACAACCCTGCCCCCATCTATTACGAGAATGACATCTGCTTTTCGCACCGTGTGCAATCGGTGCGTGACGGCAATGACGGTGATCCCACGGGCTGCCCGCTCCAGACCTTCCTGAAGTGCCTTTTCACTCTCCGCGTCGAGAGCGCTTGTGCTCTCGTCAAGAAGAAGTAGTTGCGGCTTGCGAACGAGTGCTCGAGCAATAGCCAGTCTCTGGCGCTGCCCTCCAGAGAGCCGTGATCCATTAGGGCCACATTCTGTGTTATATCCATCGGGGAGCGACATGATTGTATCATGAATATTGGCCAACCGACATGCTGCCTCGATTTCCTCATCAGATGCCGATTGATTAGGCTTCGCGCCGAGCCCTACATTGAACCGGATCGAGCCGTCAAACAGTGCACAGTCCTGTGGGACTACGGCGATGCCATTCCGGAATTCTGTTCCCTCGCGCGAGCAAATGTCGACACCGTTGATCTCGCAAACTCCGCTCGTAGGTTTGTACATTCTTTGAATCAAAGAGAGGACGGTCGATTTGCCAGCGCCAGAGGGCCCGACGAGCCCGCAAAATTGGCCGCTTTGAATCGTGAATGTCATGTTCTGTATGACTGGCGTGTGGGCCTTGCCAGAATATGAAAAAGACACGTCTTTGAAGGACACTGGAACGCCCTTGGTGCTTTTCACCGGGTCAGATGGAGCATCTACCGCAGCCTCAACATCTTGATCTTCTTTGGGCAATGAATGGAGCTTCGGGTCGCTACTGTCCAAATCCTTCGAAGACCCTTGGTTGATGAGGCTGAGAATACGTGAGCCTGCCTCGCGCGCGCGCGAGATCTCGGGGGCAAGAGTAAACATGTTTCCCCAGAGTCGGGCACTGACCAAAATGGCGATAAGGACAGTATAAAACTGAGTAGGAGTATACTCGCCATCGGTAATTCTCGTAGACCCCCACCAATAGGCAAATGCGTACATGAGATTGCTGATTCCGCAAGAAACGGTGAACCAGATGTTGGCGTATGCCGTGTTGGCTACCACGGCCTTTTGGGGACCGCTCAAAGTCCGGCGGTAATTCTCGAGGGTTTCCTTCTCGAGGGAAAAGGACGCAATCGTCTTGAATGAGTTCACGGCCTCGACAGTGATGCCAATGGCGTCACTGAATGCAGCGGCATGCTTGCGCTCGAATTGAGCATGGGCACGTAGCTGAAGTATACCAGACACCATCAAAATGGGCACGGTGACGAGACAGACGATGGCTATCTTCCACGCCACGATGTGCGATACGATAATGGCAGCGAAGGAGTTGACAATGATCGAGAAGCATGTTCCGATGATGGAGCCGCTGAAGCCGCCGACAGCTGCCGCATCGGCCGTCACCACAGACAACAAAGAGGCAGGCGTGCGGCCATCTGATTCATGCCAAGCCATTCCCTGCTCGCAGAGGGAGCGAAAGCAGAGGACGCGGACTTTGTAGAGGAGCTTCTCGGACACCTGCCCAAAGGAAGTCCAGCTCATCGTATTTGCCAAGAGTTCGACGACTGCCAACATGAAGAACAGACCGCCGAAGAAGGTGCCTGCGCGCCGGATCTCATCGGGCGCATTGCAAGGGCTCAATTTGCCGACAGTGTTGCCAAAGATTGGCGCAGATGCTGTATAGACCGCGCCGACAATGGTCCCAGAGGCCAACGCCAAAACCAGCCATGCTGAACTGGGCCGTAATCTGCGGTTGAGATCCTTGATGACTTGCCAGCCAGTCTTGTCAGAATCGAGGCCGGCGGCATCAGGGGCCGCGGACGCGGATTTTTCAAACGGCTCGACAGCCTCTCGCATAGTCTCAGCATTTGCCATCTTCTCCTCCAAGACAGAGTCGCTCTCCGTAGGACTCGTTTCTGCATCGTCTCGAACAGTGCTGGTCATGGACGATGTGTCCTCGTTCAGAAACGGGTCGATGTTTTGAAGTCGGACCATTCCTGCATATGTGCCATTGAGTTCCATGAGCTCCGAATGGGATCCCTGCTCTTTGATTTCTCCTTGATCCATCAAAATAACGTTGTCGGCATTCTTGACCGTCGACAGTCTGTGGGCGATCGCAATGACTGTGCGCCCTCTTGCGATTGATTCAATCGCTCTTTGAATGCGATGCTCACTTGCACTATCTAAGGAGGCAGTGGCCTCGTCGAGAATAAGAATCTTGGGATCTCGTATGAGGGCGCGGGCCAGAGCGATCCTCTGCCTTTGTCCGCCACTGATCAGCTTGCCTCCCACTCCAACTACCTTGCCGTATCCGTGCTTGAGCTCTTCCACGAAAGAAGCTGCATCGGCTAATGAAGCTGCATCGTGTACTAGCTTTACTAGATCGACCATGTTCTGGCCATGGCTTTCGGCAAGAGGGACGAGCTTTTCTCCCAACCTGAGCTTTTCAGCTATGACAGACAACTCTGGTCCGAGCACAATTGACCGAAAGCGCTCATGCGCGGGCCAAGGCGAGTTGATCACACCCAGCGCAATGTTTTCTAGAATTGAACGATCCAGGAGGGAAGGTTCCTGTTGGACCAGACTCATGAAACTGCGCAGATTGTTAATGTTCAGTGTACGCAAATCATGACCGTCCAAAGTTACACATCCTCCCGTCGGATCATAAATTCTAGCCATGAGCCCAGCCACGGTCGATTTACCACTCCCCGACGGGCCAACAAGCGCTGTGTACTTGCCTGCAGGGCAGATGAATGAGACTCTCTTCAATGCTGGGCGGTCGGGTCGAGAAACATATGCGAAGGAAACGTCATGAAATTCTACAGAGCCGTTGATGCTCGTCGCAAGCCTGAGACCAGTATCGGATTGCGGATCAATGGCTGAAGGCGCGTCCATGTCGGCTTCCAATTTTTGAAACGATGCCGACGCGGCTCCGATTACGGGTAGCATGGGCGCAACAGAACCCAGAACAATGCAAGCTTCTCGCCGTGTTAGTATCATCTCTGCCCTGACTTATAGACTCCGAGCCTGACGTACCGTCCACCAGAAGAACAATCACAGTGTATGTTTTCCCAACAGTCGTGCTGTTACCGCCCGTTTCGACTCCATTCGCGATGCGTCGGCTGCCTTGCCAATAAGCCAATGCATTGGCTTAT
>JARJUA010000204.1:0-64680 GCA_030787035.1 Aschersonia sp. MBC 877
GGGGGGGGCATGAGGACAATCTTGTCTGGGTTTTCTGTTCCCTCACTGCGCCTGGGGACCTTTGCTTTCCGCTACCATCTGTACAGCCTGTACGAAGTCGCTTATCAGGAACTCTACCCTTTCCGCCGCCTCGATGCAGTGCCAGTGGCCCACGTTGTCCAGTACCCGAATGCGCTTGAGGTCAGATTCGACTCCCCAGCTAAATTGAATATCAGTAGGAAGCTTCTCCGTGTGAGATAGTGAAGGTGTCCCATACCCAGCCAGCACTTCTTGTGCGCCAACCATGGAGGCCGTCTTGTCGTGCGACCCAGCAATGATCAGCAACGGGCACTTAATGTCCTCGTATTGCGGACGCTGAGCGTTCTTGATCATACGGCACAGAGAAGTATATCCCTTAGGAGACTGTGCCAACAGAAGCGTTCGTATGAAGGCTTGTTGAGTAGTCGTCGCATTGGGTCCTGTGGCGGCAAAGGGGACAATGTTGGCTATGGCCTCCATTCCATCTACGTCGCGACGTGGTCAGAGCCAATGCGTGCTATGAAGCTCGGCCAATCGGCGGGCCGGGCCTGAAGCGACTCACTCTTCTCGACCATGCTGACACGCTTCGCCATGTCATCCGCCAGAGCTGGCGACGGGTGCACCGGTCCCAGGAGCACGGCGCCTGCGAGGCCAAGATGCAGAGCAATTTCGCTGGCGATTAAGGCGCCCATGGAGTGACCGACCACAATGGCGCGCTTGGCGTCGAGCTCAAGAAGAGCGATGAGCGCCAAGGCTGCGCCGCACGTCGCATCGGCATCGCTGTCCTTGCCTTTGTACTTGGACAAGCCAGACCCTGTGATGTCCCGTCAGCACGCAGCAACGGTGCAGCCATGTCCAGAGCGCCCAGCTACCTACCTGGTATGTCAAAGGCCAGGCACGAACAGCCCTTTGCGACCAGGGACGGAATGATGGGAGCATAAAATGAGCTGGAGGACCCCAAGCCGTGGATGAAGAGAAGAACAGGCCCGCCGTTGCCTCGGCTCCATGTGTAGAACAGCTCCTGGTCGTGGACCTGAATCGTGGGCATCCTGCGAGCACGGCCAGGCGAAGGGACTTTGGCAGGCGTGGGGAGATGCAATTGTCAAAGGACCATCTTGTGTTTTGCCACCTGACCAGCATGGAAATCGTCCATGGGAAAGTAAATGCGGAGCTGCGACGGCTGCGTCCGAAAAAAGGAAGGAGACCGGGGCCTGCCTACCCGACCGTTTTCTGTGGGGCCATCGGGAAAGGCCTCTCTCTCTCTCTCTCTCTGCTCGTTGGCTGCAATCCCTCTCCCTCTCCGGTCCTTAAAAAAAAAGCCCAGCATTCGATGCCATGGGTTCGCAAAGCGCATCTTACAGCTCCATCGTTGAGAGTGCCAGAATCTTGGATTTTGTGCTGTCGTTGTTCGATGATGACACCTCGCTACCGGAACAGACCAGGAACAAAAAAAGCCACGTCCACTTCACAGGGACCCTAGACAGGCCCTATTTCCCCATCCCATTCAAGGAAACAGAGTTGGGAGCCGCCCTCAAGGCCGTGGAAGGATGCGCCGCCTCCGCTCTAGCCGACGAAAAGTTTGGCAACTCGCCGCAGAAGCGCAGTATCGTGATCGACCAGGAAAAGACAACGGCCTTTCTATTCCAGGCCTACCTCGCTAAAATAGGCGGCTTGGGCAAGCTAGATCCAGACGTCCGGTCGCTCCTCAAAGGTGCGTCGATGATCAACAGCGCGCGATGAAGTCAAAGTGACGCGAAAGGGGGAGACAGATACCGACTTGCTCCAGGCGCAATCGAATGCCTACCGACGCATGTCGGCCAATTTGTACGAGACGGCAGAGCCGGGAGAGTATTACCACATCCACGGGTCGCTGGAGGCGTCGACGACGCTGAAAATGCTTGGGCTCGAGTCTCATCGACCTGACCTAACTGGCTCTGATGAGATCGTGGATGTAATCGAAGGGGCCGTCAAAAAGTTCACGGTCGATGAGCTGGAGGAGATGAATGCGCGGCACAGACAGGCAGGTGTCAAAGCCTTCAAGCATCAGGACTTTCTGGACACACCTCATGTAAGTCCCTTGTTGGGGAGATCAAGATTGTGCACTCACACGCTTCTAGGGGAAGACGAACTGGTCGCTCCCTCCGTGGACGGTGAAGAACCTTGAGTGTGAAACGCCCAAGTGCCCTTTGCCCGATACGGGAGACGGCAAGATCCTGTCTGGCATCAGGGTCCTTGACATGTGTCGCATCATCGCGGGGCCAACCATCACCAGGATATTGGGCGAGTACGGAGCAGAAGTCCTGAAAGTGACGAGCCCAAACCTGAGCGATGTGCCCTTCTTTCAGGTCGATGGCAACGTGGGCAAGCGCGCTGTCGACCTGGACCTCAAGACGCCAGAGAGCCGCATCGTCTTCGAGGAGCTCCTGGAAGAGGCTGATGTTGTGGTCGATGGTTACCGACCAGGCGCCTTGGACAGGCTGGGCTACGGGGCTGCGGCCATGGTGGACATTGCGACCAAGCGAGGGAAGGGCATCGTGTACGTCAATGAGAATTGCTTCGGCTACGACGGACCATGGGCTTCACGGCCCGGCTGGCAACAAATCGCCGATTGTGTGAGTCAAATTTTCTTCCTTCTTTGCTTGAGAGGATTACATTGCATTCATGTCGCCAATGTCTGCAATAAAAAGACAATGGCACTGACGCTTCAAAAACCCTAATTACTTCCGCTTGAGGTGAAGGAATTGCTGAGAGCATGACACAGGTCACAGGCGTGGCATGGGAGCAAGGCTGCTTCATGGGCCTCAACGAGCCCATCGTCCCGCCGTTTCCCATTTCCGACTACGGCACGGGCTGTATCGGAGCCATCGCGGCCCTGGTCGGCCTCCATCATCGTACAACCAAAGGCGGCTCATGGCACGGCATGGCGTCTCTGCTGCACTATGACCTCCTCCTCTTCAAGGTCGGCTTGCTTCCCGAGTCAGTGCAGCGAGAGCTCCGAGAGCAGGCTGGACCCGAGTTCCTTGCGCTCCGCCACGCAAACAGCGTGGATCAGATTTCGGGCACGGCACTGAGGAGGATGCGGGAATTGCATCCCGACTTTGTCGACCAGCCGAGGTACCTGGATCATTGGTATTCGGAGGGCTACAAGGCCAATGTGTCGGCTGTGCTACCGGTCGTACAGCTTGATGGCATCGACGTGGGCTTCAAGAGGGCCAGCCGGCCTAACGGAAGTGATGCGGCGACATGGCATCCCGACCGGAGCCGGGATCGGAGACTCGGGGGGTAATTCATTTGTGCATGCAAAGCGTGAGGGATGAAATGGGCTGACTTCATCGACGAGGCGGGCATCTGGCATACTCGTGATTCTTATGATGCTCTATGAAAACTGGTCGACGGTCTTCCCCTCGAGCCGTCCGCACGGTCTGCAGTAGCAGTGAATCAGCTCTCTCCATCTTTCAAAGATGGAAATAACCCATCTGTCGAGCCATCTGCAACGAAAGGCACGCCTCCCACTTTCAAAAGCCATGTCTTGCTACGCCACCCGAGAGGGACATCTGCCATGTGTGGCTTGATCCCGGTCGGCTAAGGCACTCGCCGCCGTCCCGAGCGTCACATCGGGAGTTGCACCTGGCGCCACTTTGCGGGGTTGACCAAACATCACGGGCACCTTTGCAATCCGATGCAACTGCTTACAGATGGCTTACTCTCATCCTCGGCACCATGCATATCGCCAAGTCACGCCAGAGTCCGGTCCCGACTCCGCGATACGAAATGCGCGATACATGAACCGAGCACCTCTCCATGCCGCCGCTCTTCCCCTTCTTTGCTTCACCGACCTGCTCGCTCATACATTCCACGTACAGCAGGCCTCACTAATTGCGAACGCAACCATGGGCTCGCGATCCACCGGCCAGGTCCTCGGCCAAGAGTTCACCCAGAATGTCATCAACGCAATGGGGCCGAACACAACGCCGCGCCTACGCGAGGTCATGACATCGCTCATCCAGCACATGCACGACTTTGCGCGCGACACGCAGCTTACAACCGGCGAGTGGATGGCGGGCGTGCAGCTCATCAATCGCGCAGGGCAAATGAGCAACGAGAAACGCAACGAGACCCAGCTTCTCTGTGACGTGCTCGGCCTGGAGTCGTACGAACACCCCGCACCTTCGTCTTCACGAATACGCTGACGACATACAGCCTGGTCGACGACATCACCTTCTCGGCCGGCACGAAGAACACGGCCGGCCTGACGGCGTCGGCCATTCTCGGCCCGTTCTGGAGACACGACGCGCCGGTCCGCGAAAACGGAACGTGCATCTCTTTCGACACCCCTCCGGACGCACAGCTCGTCTACATGCACGGCAGGGTCCTCGACGTCACGACACAACAGCCACTCGCCAACGCCACCCTTGATATCTGGCAGGCCTCTACAAACGGTGATTACCAACCCCAAGTCCTCATCTGACGCGACTAACCTCCGTAGGGTACTACGAGCAGCAAGACCCCCAGCAGCGGGAGCACAACCTCCGGGGAGTCTTCCGCACGGACACGGACGGGAAATACGCTCTATACTGCCTGAAGCCAACGGCGTATCCCATCCCCACTGACGGGCCTGCCGGGCAATTACTCACGATGATGGACCGGCCGAGACTTCGCCCTGCGCACATTCATCTGATGGTACGTCCGTACCATGTGAACTGCACGCGGTGGGACTGACTCCCATTCCTCTAGGTCCAAGCACAGGGGTATCAGTCCCTGACGACGCAGATCTTCGACAAATCCTGCAAGTACCTGTCTTGTGACTCTGTCTTTGCCGTCAAGGACGAGCTGAGCGTGGATTTTGTGCCGCGCGAGGGAGATCCCCACGCTGGACTGGAGCTGGAGTACGACGTGACGCTGGCCAAGGCAGGGTAAAGAGGAGAGTGAATGGGCCAAGGACTGGATCTGGTGATTGTATGAGCTGGGGCTGACATGTTGCCGAGCGACCTCCTTGCGCAATCGTGAGACTGTTGAAGTGTCGATTGTCTGATTCGTGGTTCTTGTGCGCGCATGTGAGTATCTGTGGCTGGGGAATGCCTCTGATCTGCACGTAGCAAAGCTGGATGCGGGCAAATAAAGGGTGGATTGGATGATGGTGCAGTTTCACTGAATAGCGGCGACTGCTATGCTCCGGGCCTACTATTGCGCATTTCGCTCATCTCGTCTACTTTGCTCATGCAGGAGAGAATGGAGCTTTGACCACACTCATGTACAGAACATCCCTTTCTGACCGTCATGTCAAGAGTTTCACTGATTTCGGCTGCGCGGTTCAACGTCCACCAGTCCGTGCGCCTTTCTATGCACTATGCTGCAGATTTCATGCTCCGACCACAACACCGTTCGGCAGCTCCAATCCCAGTGGCAGGCCGTTGAGATACTTATCCTGGTACGGCACGCCACGCCGCCTGGCCAAATGCTCCTCAATGTCCTTGTACATGTCGTAGTTGTTCATTTCCTCAATCGTCAGAACCTTCTTAGGATCCTCGACCTTGTAGGTCGATGTAGACGTGTTGACCGAGAATCCTGGTCGGTTAGCATTTTCGGTGCTGTCAAGACTTCTGCCGCGCAAGTACATACCGATTCTCTCGTTTATGTTGTAGGCTGCCTTGGCCGCGGCTTGCTGCACCCGCGTTACCCTCGGCAGGCGCACTTCACTGTACACGGCCAGCGCCTGGTCTATGTCGCCGCCGAAGTGATCTTTGTCGAACAGGATGCCCAGCGCCGCCGCATCCTCAATAGCCATACAAGCGCCCTGGCTCTGATGAGGCATCATGGGATGGCCTGCGTCGCCCAGCAAACAGACACTAGCCTTGGCCAGATAAGGGTAGGGATCGTGGATCCAGAGTCGCCATGGCCGGATTTTCTTGCCGATGGCGAGGTGCGCAAACACATTTCGGTCGAGCTCGGGATACGGTCGAAGGAGGTTCTCTGTCGGCAGCTCGACGTCACCCCATGTGTGATTGGCGTAGTCGCCTTGCTCGCGGGGGAAAAAGCAATAGTACGAAAGTAATCTACCACCGTTGCATGGAGATAGGACGATTTTGTCCCATTTGTCCTCTTGACCGCCCCAGTACTCAAGTGCGCTGTCGAGAGAGTAGTCGATGAGACCGGCCTTGACAGCCTCCTCGGTCGTCACATTGGCATGCAAGCAGCTCTGTTCTGCGGGTCGTTTCTGGGGGTGAATGCCGATAATGCCGCGAATGACGGACCCGATGCCGTCCGCGCCGATGATCAAATCGTGACGAACCGTACGGCCGTTCTCAAAGGTGATGTTGTTCTCTTGCAAATCAACCCCTGCACACTTCACGAGCATCTGTTAGACCGAAAATCGACTGCCAAGAAAAGGCGATGGACAAACACACCTTGTGATTCACTGCCAATCGGACCGGCACTCCCTTGCCGCTCTCGCCAAGAGCAGCGTCTCTCAGCATAGCATGCATGTACTGCCGTTGAAACAGGTTGTAGACGTGTCCCCATTTCTGCTCATAGTCGTCCAAGTCGTATACACTGACGGGCTCGCCAGTCCTCCAGTCCCGATTGATCAACTTCTTGAGGACAACAGGATCGCCCTTGGCAACGTCCACGTCCCACTCGTGGAGCCACCTCGTGCCGTTTGCCGCGCACGATATAGAGGCGCCCACCTCGCCATTGAAGGAGGATTTCTCGTAGATGGTGACTCTGTGTCCAGCACGGCGCAGCGCTATCGCGACACACATGCCGCCTATGCCGCCGCCAATGACGCCGACATTGAGACTTCGCCAGCCTTGTGCCGAAGTGACGGTCATGATGAAAAGTATGGGAAGCAAGATGCCAATGCCAAAGAACGAGAGACAGGGCTCTCTTCGCGATGGCTTAGGGCTTTGCCAAAACTTTGATCATAAATGGATCGGGGAGCGGGCGAGCGACGAAGAGATCGGCGTATGGATTGTCCAGGGTCCGAAATGGCACAAGCCGATGCAATGTGTCCGTCATCTTCTCCCGACTTTGTCCAGGTAGTCCATGGCGGATAATGCACTGCGGCGGATGATGCACCGACGCTACCCGCTCCTGCTACGCTCTGACGTGTTGGACCGTTGCACCCCAGGTGGGTTGTGTTTTATGTGCGAAAAGGGTCACTGCCAGGACTCAGCCGTCCACTTCCATTTTCTACGAGTTACATCGCTGGCCAAGTTTCACCCGATGAGGGGTAGATGCAGACTTGACGAAGGCTGACGAGGAAAGAGCGGGCGCGCGGAGAAGGAGGGGCTGACCAGGCAAAAACTTCACTCCACGCATAGAGCTGATCTCGAAGACTGGTCCTCAAACCTCCCCAAAACAAAAAAAAAAGCCTCAATGTTTCCATCTTCGGCTTTTCGCTAGTCGTTGTATTTTCTCCGACGGAACACAGTTTTCTTCTGGCGTCCCTGTTTTGCCCGAGACATGCAGCACTCGTTGGGGGGCCCGCGCAAGCAATTGACGCCCACTGAAGGGGTCAAGCAAAAGATGAATGTGATTGTACTGAGCCATTGATGAGAGCGGGAGAAGATGTATTACGCCGTACAAGGTACCTCTGTTTCAACTTGGCAGCTGTTCGAAAAAGCTGGTCTGACGCAATGTAGCTTGCGACCCAGTGCATCAGCAAGGGAAGAAGACGACGCGACGGCACCCTTTGATCAATTAGACACCGCGCACTCCTTGTGCACACAGCGCCATCGGAAATGAGACGATGCCCCTGGTTCTGCTATTGTGAAAAGTGAGGTTTTTCATTCGCAGCATTGCAAGGGCTTGGCAACTCACAATGACACCATACGTGACTTCATGTCCAATGTTTCAGCAAATATCAGCAACATGAAGCACAACGACACCCGAGGGTATTCACGTCCTGTTCATTCCAACTCTAGTTCAATAGAGTCATTTTCAACTGTTTCCGTGTAGAGGACGGTGTTTTTGAAGCTCGATTGAGCTTCATGCTATCTAGCCACGCGGGAATGATGCATTCGTCACTCTTGAGCTGTCGCGCTTCGATAGCCAGACTGACATGGGTTGATTGCTGTCTATGGCTCGTCGCTCAACTCTCCAAACTTGGACACGGTGCGATTGTGAAAGGCCACATCGGATCACAATGCAGCCGCAGCAGAGCAGGCTGTTCACAATCGGCAGTGGCAACACTGAAGCCAAGAAGGGTTCGACACAGGACATGCACTGCTTGCGACAATGTATGAGGACCCAATGGGAACATTCTCATCGCTCATGGCAGCTTCAAAGAACGACTTCGAAGCTTTTCATGGCCCAAGCAGTGCAGTAACTGAATGAGTAAGACGACCACGTCTCACGAATACCACGCACATGGAGTTTGTACCACCACGTTCCAGTGCGACAACGGTTCAAATTTCAAGCTGAAACGACAGAACCGACGAAAGGAGCAAAACTTGAAGCCATTCATGGCTCCCGAAGTGAACAGAAGCATGCCGATCCGGCAGAGGAAGGAATCACCATCCAGACTGCGCGACACGCAGCAGCACTATTTAAAGTGGCAGTTCCGACGTACCCAAGTTTCTCAGAACACCTCATCAACCAGCGCGAATAGCTCCATAGGGTGCAATCGGATTCCAGCCACGGTCAAATCTCAATCCATCAGCATTCTGGCTGGTACCTTGCCGGTCCTGATCAGACAGCATTCACGCAGCCTCCAGGGGAAGTGCCTAAAAAACAGAAGCAATGGAGTCAACAATATCCTTTTACGAGCTAGCGCAGAAGTGTCGCCATCGTCTTCTCGAGTGTCTCGGAGTTGAGGACCTCCAGTATGACAACTGGGCCCGAAAGCGCTTGAACGAATTTGACCACTGGGCCGGCAACTACAACGTATTCAAGATTGGAAACGACTCGCTGGACGCATATCTGGCTTCAAATCCAGATAGAAATGAGCTCGTACGAGTGGCCCTAGACGCTCTGACGGAGGGGGTTGAAGACTGCATCAATATCGGTATGTGTGACCCTTGCCAGACTTAAGCCCTTGGGTCGCTTGACGCTGAAATCCTTCTTTTTGCGTGTGTCAAGCCAATGGAGGCGTTCCTCGCAATGCCGCTTCTCAATCTCAGTCGAGCAGACGTCTGGCACCAATGGGTTCTCCAATCAACAACATGGAAGA
Source organism: Aschersonia sp. MBC 877 (assembly GCA_030787035.1). Lineage (NCBI taxonomy): Eukaryota > Fungi > Ascomycota > Sordariomycetes > Hypocreales > Clavicipitaceae > Aschersonia > Aschersonia sp. MBC 877. The sequence continues at coordinate 9,188 of JARJUA010000204.1, forward strand.
GTGGGATGACTACGCGCGCCAATTTGAGACGGAGCTTGTTGGGGGTGCACACCTCCCCCCAATCGTCCAGGCTATGAATTACGTCGTCATCATGATGAACGGGCTGACGCAGATGCCTATCTAACTCAACACTCGTCATTCGGACCACTCGGTACAAGCATGTTGGTGACATGGGTCCGGGGACGTGACGAACTTCAATTTTCGGAGGAAATTTGGCTCCTTTGTACAACTATGCGCACGTGCGGTGGGATTACCGAGTTAGATGTCCGTCAAGATAAAAAAGCCCGGACCGGGATGCAAGCTACTGCCAGAAAAGATCCGAGACTTTCGATGTCAGGATGATCCCTGTTCAAGACTGGCACCGAACGTAGTAGAGGATGAGGACTCCGGGCGAGCGGGGAAAGAAAGCGGAAATGAAGACAGCGTGACGCATAGGTTACCAATAATTATGCAAACTTTTGTCATTTTGGACTGTGAAAAAGTGTCGCAGCAGCTGCGACTGAGGAAGGATGCTCATCGCTGGAGCGCATGTGGTGTCCCGCAGAGTGGAACGCTTGAAAACATGTCAAGTCGATTGATGGCGGTGAGGCAGGATTTGTAGGTGGGTAAGGGCTATTACAGATCGACCACGTCAGCGGGGGTCGATCGGCCGTGCGACACGTGCTTTCATCGTGGCAAGACATGCACTCCGGGAAGCCCATGCAACACGGAGAGATCAGTCGGCCTCGTGCGCATCGGAGTCGAGGCCGAATTGGCTTGTTGGCAGAGCCCACTTGCAAGCCCCGCGATGCAGCGAGATTGCGGTGGATTTACAGGTATAGGGACAGGTATAGGCAGGTGGAGAGCGTTATGTGATGCCGCTAGAGACTAACATTCGTGTGGCGACCAGAACCACCTCACAAGACACGACAAGAACTCACCGATCAAAGTTGATCAGTTGGCGTAGCTTTTGGTGCGGGGAGAAAAGCGAAAAAAAGGAGGCCAAAAAAAGGGGGTAGTAAAAAGGGGTTCAATTAGGCCTCGTCCATTAGGTACGCTGGAACTCGCAGATGGTGGTTAATATAGCTGACAGACCTCAATTTTGCGCTGTCTCGTTGCCATTGATGTGCGTGTTGGCTGCCAGATGTAATGATGCTTGGAAACAGCAGGCACCAACCATGTGATCACTGACAGCATGGCCATGTATTCGCCCATCTTCAGGTTCGCAAGCCTCGTGCCTCCCCCTACCGGGTAACGCAGGACATGATGAAGACATGATTCCTTCAAAGTAATAAAAGAGATACATATAGATCATAGCAGAATAGCAGCAAAGCAGGGATATATTCCGCGTGCACGCTGCTAGGCGATCTCTCGATGTCCGCCTAGGGGATCCTGGAGATGGGCCAATCCATCTAACCACCCATTGTATGGGCCGGAGCTGCAAGATACCCGCCTTGCTTTGCCTTGCAGATGTCTCAACCTCGTATGTGGAGGCAGCCCCGGTCATTCCAGTCGCTTGGCCCTCCCCTCCGATCTCGCGCATCTCTCCCTGCGCAATGCAAGGAATTAAGGATGAATGACACGCCACTCCACGATAAGACCCGGCAGCGGCTCGGCCCGCCTTCTAGAACAGGTTTGGCGTCATTATACCTTGTCATGGGGCTTAGGTGCAAGGAAAAGCTTGAGCCGAGGCGCTGGTGGCGTTGGTCAGGGGCTTCCCTTTGTTGTGACCTGGCAGACTCGCAAGACAAGCAGAACAGACCCAGGGGCATCTCTCATTGGGACGAAGAGACACGGGCCACTTTGCTGGAGAAGACTAAGAAAAACCGCTGGGGTGATATATTCAGGGGATTCAGGGGCTGTGTTGGGGTGCGCATGGTCAGGGACTGCAGAGCGCCGCGTGCACTGTAGGCACCGTAAATACTAGCGACAGAAAAGTATGAACTACTTTGGATCATATGAATAATAGGCAATTGCGGACGTGCCCACGAGTGTAAGCTGCAAGCAAGAAAGCTTGCACTGGTGGATGTTTTGGGTCATTGGTATAGCCAGTATAGCTTCTAACCATAAGAAGAAGCAGACTATTGAACAATGCGTCTTTTGATCTCGTTTTTGTTTTTGTGTTCCTAATGCCGATCTAGTACTTTGGAGAACCTGCCCCAAGTCCGTGGCACCGTGTACCTCTCTTTACGTAGTCATGATATCTAGGCAAGAAGGGGGCTTGAAAAGACTTCCAAGCGTCGCATGATCACTCAAAGAATAAGGTCGTGCGTGGTTCTTTTTAACATATAGGTAAGAAGGATGCTTGTAAATGCTACAAGACTCGCATGGAAGCTCGAAAGATGAGGTCATCCGTACTTCTTCGGAGCAGGTGTCGGTCCATAGACCGAGCTGACCCAGAGCAGGTGTAAGCGTTGACGCCGGCGAGGTGGGTGACACGCCAGCAAACATCTTCTAAGAAGGAACTCAGTGAATCATCTGTTCGCATCATTTGCTGTGCAGTAGAACATATACGCGTGAGGAAGGTCAGCGGCATGCGCAATTTGGCTCGCCAGGCACGCACGTGGGGATGTGTTTGTTTTCTGCCTCGATACAGCATCGCGTGCAAAAGAACCACGAGTCTGAGCCGTCGCGTTAATTTCCGATATGTACGCAACGACTGCTCCATTTCAGCGTAGTCGTGGCAACCCGGGTCAAAATTGGGGCGCCGAGCACGTATCTGAAATGACAGACTGTATGGGACGCATGAACTACTGTTCAGAACGCATGAAATACCGTCGTCATAGCGCACAGACCATGTGAAAATGATTCACGGTGGGTATTGAGGCCGTGTCGACAGTCTGGAGCCTGGTGTGTGCCAAGGAAGGAAGACACTGCGCCTCAGGGACAGGCGACGTGGCAGCGACACCGAGCATTGGTGACGGGAGGAACCCAATGATTTTCACGCTGTTTCATGTCACTGTGAAACGTCTTTTGCCTCCCCCTTTCCTGCGCTTCATTCCCTCGCATCTACATGACATTATAACGTCACATAGAACACTCCCTAAAGTTCCTTGAACCTGTATTGAAAGCCACGAAAGCGAGAAAATATTGCTCAGCGTGATCGAGCAGTGCGATCTAAATTTAGACACCTCGGTCACGCGGCGTGCTGCGGCATGAATGTGGAAGAGTTTTCAGGGCTCCTCTTCTGCGGCCCCTATTAGTGGGCATTGGCCGAGATTTGGACGTTTCAGATAAAGCGTCCGCTGTTTACTAATTTATCTTTGTTGCTCTTTGCTCTTATCTGTCATCTCAATCCAGTGCAAAGATTGACCGAAAAGTACAAGCCTGAGCGAAGCGCTCGATTCGGCATGTCTGGATGTGCTGGCGGGGACCGCCGACAGGGCACGACCTTGTTCAAGTTGTGAATTCACTGCTCCAATGGCTTCAGTCTGTTATCTTATGCCTGTCATGTTCGTCCATTGCGGTCGCGTTGGTGTGCGGGCTTCAGGCGTCTACCGACGTGATCCCAAGAGCCACTGGGCCAGGACTGCTCGTATGTAGACGTACGCAAATTTTCCAGCGCTTTGCATCGTGTGCGAAAGATGCATTGCTTGGATCTATCTACGCTGAAGCAGACTGCAGGCACTTGCAGCTGGTGTGTGACGCTGGGGAATAATAGCCCGCGGATGGCGGCCGCATATACGCGCTGTCCAGCCCGCACATGACAGGCCACAGGGCAGTCACACCTTGCATTCTTCCAGTGAATCCTAAAAAACCTGACTCTTTCTTTGTTCGTTTTCCTCTGATCAGATACATCGAAGAGATGAATTTAGTCGGCACGGGCTATGGGCCAGCTCATGGCCGGCCGCCTGAGCAGTCTTCGGTCGGCTTCCCAGCGGCACGACACGGGATCTACGCCCCTTTCGCCCTAGCCTAGCTGGAGTGTCGCTTGCTCATTGTTCACATCGAATTGCCGCCATTGTCAGTGAATACTGCTTCTCATTAGCTGATGTCGCCCACCGCCATGGCTAGCTATAAAGATGCCCGCTGTTCTTTTACGGTCTCCTCGAGAACGAGGTTTTCCAGGACATCTCTACGCACTTTCGACGAATTACGACAGCCCCGAGCCTGCTACGCCATTCATTTACGCATTTTTTATCCAAAATGCAGCAAAGCAATTTTCTCCTGCTGGTCGGTCATGATGCAGTTCAGAAGATGCTTGGGCATTCGGCCAAAATAATCACCTTTGCGTCTTATCTTGACCAATACCGAAGAGATACCACGTTCAGCATGGTGAAAGACTACTTCTTGGCTGTAGCTATGCTAGTAGAAGAGCTCATGGGCGTTCGGCCAACCCTAAAACACCTGTCTGGTGATCTGAAGAGGGCTCTGGAAGACCTCTGGGAGTTATGTTCCGTTAGTCATTGCTTGTCCTATTTGCTCATCCATAGTGATCTTCCAACAGTGCACGCAGCAATTTGTCTCCTCAGAGAATCGCCGATTTACCAAAAAAATCATTAGCTACGGAGCTGATCTCGACTATGACGAATCGAAAAAGAAAAGGGTGATGGGCCTCGGGAGAATAATCACAGATAACGGAAAACAGCTAGACATGTCCATCGATCGCCTCAATAATTTGAGCAAAAGATTGTTCCACTCCCTGAGGACGGCATTTCCCGAGCAGGCCACAGAAATATGTGGTCGTGATAGTGCAAGATTTATCGACGTGGAGGTACAAAAGGTAAGCGTTCACACCGCCGAGAGTCTCTTCAGAAGAACAACACTAACGAAACATGATGGCTTCCAGATCGCATCATCCATTTGGATGATCCGCCTTGAGCAGCTCAGCAACGAAATCAAGTCCCTCGGTCCTTCCCCAAAAAGACGAGTGCGAATCGCGGTCATAGACACCGGTTGCAATACTGCAGCTACATTCTTCAAGGACAAAGAGCGCAAAGAGCGGCTCGATTGTCAAGATCTGACGAGGAATAATAAACGATTAGAGATTGAAAGAACCTCTGTCGATCTTGATGGACACGGCACGGCAACAGTGTCGATCGTAATGAAGATCGCGCCGGAAGCAGACGTCCGCGTTCTGAGGGTGGGTGAAAACGCAGGAGACATCGACGACGATTGTGTCGCAGAAGTCAGTATCAAAGCGGTCCCCAAGCCTGATTTGCCAGAGACTCACTAAACAATTAATAGGCGATTAGAAATGCCGTCCCGTGGGAGGCGGATATTGTTGTCATGGCGTTGGGCTTCGAACAGGAAAACTCACTGATCAAGAAGGCGATTGAAGATGTGATGAAAAAACGGCATGTTCTCCTCTTGGCAGCTGCCGGAAATACGGAAGGAGGACCTCAAAAGTATCCGGCCTCTGACCATAGGGTAACAGCAGTCTACGCCACGACGCTCGCGGCGTTTTATGCTCCTTCAATGTTTCACGACCTGCGTGTGACGATAGGGTCATCGCTACCTTGGGCTCCCAAGTGCCATGTGTAGGCTTGAGTTGTCAAGGGGCTGAAGTACATAGAAGTGGCAAATCAATCGCTGTAGAGTCGCTATATCTCTAGAAGGGATACGATACAAGACGGAATTGAATGCGCGCGAGTCTTGTCCAGATTGACCTTCGTCACGTCCCCGATCACTGCTCACCTTCCAGGCTGAGCAGACTCCTCGGGACATGTGTCCCTTTAGGAAATGGCCTTCAGCCAGTACTCTTCCTCAGTTATCTTGATCTCTGGTTTTTCGAGGCGGGAGGCTTTGCCAGGTGAGGTACTCGCATGTCCAGGTTCATCGTCGACGCTCAAGAGCTCGGCACGCGCACCCACAGAAACATTCCACCATCCCTTCAAATCCAAGCGGAGCAACGTGTACGCGCACACAATATCGTGCGCGTACGCAGTTCCAGTGCGTTGACTCTTCTGCTCCCTGCCGCCCACCGTGGCTTCAAGGACAGCATCGCCCATAGGCGTCGTCACCTGGGTTCGCCCCTCCATGGCGATTGTGCCTCCTGTGACTTCTTCAACATTTTTCGTAAGAGCTTTCGCAATTTTGACTCCCGTGATCATATACACGGGGTTGCGGGTAAGTGGCGACCGGTTTGGTCGGATGACCTTGAGAACTTCTGGCTCCATCACTCGGCGCTTAATTTCCTCCTCCTTTGGTTGGCCAACAAATTGCTGCGTCTCTATAGTCTCCGCACTATACTTGCTCTTCCCTGCCATGCCTTGTCGGGCAAAGGGTGCCATAAGAAAACCAGCTATATTCGCGATTACACTCGTGTACTTTCCGCGATAAGTCTCTTCGTCAATTGTACAGTCTTTTTCAGTGGTCGTCACGATCTGCGGATAGTTTTCCTCAAGAAACTCTTTGGTAACCGCGGTCAGGACTTCGTTGGGCAGTTGGCTGTCGGCGATTATGTTTCCGAGCCGAATCCCGGTATCGGGTCTGAACCCGAAGCCAACCGCCGGATGATATCTTGGTGCGCTCATGATTGCTTGTGCGGGCTTTGAGTGGAGTTTTGTTCTGCCGGACGGCCTGGAAGGGGCTCCGAATGAAAGGTACGGGGCTGAAAGTGAGCTTGCTAGAAAGTTGTAAGGCAACGAGGCCAAAAGATAATGGCGTGTTTGAGGATGCTGCTGAAGTTGAGCGAACTGGGAGGTGGACGAGGAGCCTTTTATCTTCCTAGCTACAGACTTGTCCGGTACAAAAGGTGCATCATCTTCCTCGTTCCCAAACGCCCAACAGATATCGGATGGATATGTGGAAGCTCGTATTCTGATGCAACGATTGCTTTCTAGTCATGCTGGGACAACAAGTGGATTTCGGCAGTGTCTGAAGGTCGCGGACCGTTGCACGGGTCAGCATGCGGGAAGCTGCGTCGTGAATGAGGAAACAAGAAGAATCTGTTGAGAGCAAAGATCCCATGCCAACACCTACTCCTCGCCGCGCCTTGCAGGTCGGTTTCCCGGGCATATGCAGGCCGCCGTCGGTGTAGGAAGGCTCGAGCGTATTCCGCTCGGCGAGGGAAAGAACTCTCCACGCGCTGCATCTCTTGTAACTCGCTGTCATAGCACAATGAGTCATTTCGAATCCGATGGAATGGGTAGGAAGCTGACGCCACGGTGTTGTATGGGTCAAACTCCGCTCCGTCTTCGTCTCTGCTGCGTTCGATGTCACTTCCTCGTTCACCCTTGCTTTCTCTGGTCATATCGACACATCGACTGTTCCTTTCGTTGACACAGCGGGTGGGGACAAGCATGACATGTCTCCTGTGACACAAGGAATTGTCTGGCCCCCGGATCCCCAGCAACCTTCACATCCTGCAATATCTGCCGAAGTCCAACCCCCCAAGCTGTCCTTATTTTCTCCAGCGAATCCTCCTGGACGGCCGGGCGACCTACATTCGGAATTCCGAACGTGGCGTCCGATCGTACCGTACGAGGTGTAACCCCTGCTGATGGTGTGACGCCCGGAGGACACGACTTGGAACTGGTCTTCGTGGGCTTTGTCAATGTATCTCTGGGCACTTCTTGCTCAGAATCACAGCATCATTGATGGTTAATGGGCGATGAGGTTGATGAGATGGACCATGGCATGGCCGAATTCGAGACTGCCGCGACGGATGGCTTGGTGTCCAACTTGGGCGCAAAAAAGCAGCATAGGCGTCAGGATCGGCCATGACGTTGAATCGGCGAAAGAACCACATTGTGAAACTGTCGGTAAGAGAAATCGGAAAAGGAGACATGCAGTCGAAAGCGGAATGCTGACGGCCAGACCGTTGGGTCTGGTTCCATGCTCCTTCAGGCTGGTCCACTGAGGCGGCAGTGACAGACTTGATTTTAACACCCACGGGCAAGAACGCGTATTAGAGGGGAGTCCTGCATCCTCGCGGTGAAGGTGAAAAAGCCAAAGGCTCTCCTCTTTGTTCTACTTCCATGATCACAATGAGTTTCGGAAAAACTTGAGCGCCCTTGACCTGGCTACGCGATGGGTGAACGCGATGGGTAAACGCGATGGGTGAGGACGGGCAACTTGACGGTCGCACCGCGCGTCCTGATGTCGATGGTCGGCCATGGCGCACTCTCGGGCAGCTCGACAAGAGCAGCCTGCAGCACCCCGGTTCAGCGTGTGTATAAGGCATGAGAAGGTAGAACTGCTTGCTGGTTCGTTGGCTACGCCACCTTTTGCCGCAACAGTATGTTCACGATTACGTAAAGCACTTGGCTTCTCTTTTCGCAGGCTTTTGTAATCCCTTCTCAATGCAGGTGATGGTCTCGGACTGACGATTTTTCTGGTGCCTCATACTTCAGGCACCTTACCGAATTGACGTCACCTCGACAATTCTCCCAGTCGATCGCTGTTGGTCATCATCAGCTGCTTTTTGCTCAGCCCATCGCGACGACTGCCATCGTCTTTGCTCTGATGATGAAGACACATGACAGCCAAGAACAAGACGCAAGCTGAGCGCCTGTCTGTCATTCATTCACGCACATGCGGCCAGTTCCGCCAAGCCCTGAAACCTCAAAGGAAAAAGAACACCACTGACTCTATTGCATCAATGTATGTATCGTGAACAGCTGAGAAGATGCACAGCATGACACTCGCCGAAGATTCATTCAGTCGATTGCCCGCACCACAAGTGAGACCCTGACAAGACGATGTGTTGTGCGAAAGCCGTTGCCAGTCGATTGTGAGATCGCGCGAAGTCGCAGCCGCTCTCTGATATTCCGTTCATTGAGTTAGCCAAGCTCAAATGATTGGACAACAAGGATCTTTGCCGTACAAGTTGGAAGAATCACATGTGCGGCGTCCAGTAGAAATAGCTTCTCAGAAGTGGACAAAGCGCTCTGCGTGCCGTGAGTCTTTGTGAAGGCGAAGCATCGCGACGCCATGTCACGGTGCAAACAAGGAGGTCCCACGCTGAAAGAGCTCAGCAGCATTGTTCGTTGTAAAAATTTTGCCGTCTCAGATGTGTCTCGACCACACTGAACAAGGTTCCATAAGGCTCGAGAGACTCTGATGAACGGCTAACCGTGAATGCAAAGTGATAATAGAAGCGAAGGAACAGATGAATATGGGACTCTGCTCATTGGCTCGCGGGCGTATTTTAAAAAAGCAACCTCCACACCCTCCTTCCTCTTCGCCAAAGTCAAAGGAAGGATCGCAGCAACATCCTTTTCTCCAGGTACCATGAGTCGCCGGCACCGTCTAATTCTTGATGCGATGGTAGCCTGCCCGACATATTGCTTCAAAACAAACAACTATCGTCAAGTCTCGAGCATCTCTCGTCAGAGCCGCGTTAGCGATGGACCGTTCAATCTATGAGGCTACTGAAGCGTGCCTACTAATTCTGGAAGCCTCCCGGCATCGAATAGCATGTGCGAAATACCCTGAGCATTATGTTGATCATTCTGAGGATTTCAGGCTGTGGGCTTTACAACACCATGCTTTGGCGCTGGGAACCACATCACTGGACACACGACTAGCTCTTAGAACGGACCTTCGTGAACTTGTCTTGGCTAATTTGCAATCATTTGCTAAAGCCGCTCAGCGGTACAATGAACGTTGTGAGCATCTACCTTTGCCCCCCTCGATGATTGGTGCGGATTGGTGCAGATTCCCATTCAGTTTCAAGTACTGATCTTCTTGATCGACGGAAAAAGGGAATGAACTCGAGGACCCAACCAGTGCCGATATGAAAGAGGCAGATCGTGCTTTATGGAATGCAAAGGGCGGAATAAGGAATGTTTCCCGAGCCATCCGCCGGACTGGAAATCAACCACAGCTCATCGAAGCGGATCAAACTTTCGAACCTGCTGATCATGGCGATTTAAAACAGCATTTGATGGTAGTCATGCGATCCAAAGGCTTCTTCTCAACCGACCACACCTCGTCGTCGCATCAAGAGACCGCGCCCAAGCTGACAAATATACAAGAACGGCTGATTGAATGCAACTTGAAGCGCCATCACCGCTTTCGGCACGCAAAACAGCACTTCAGAGCCCCAGACGTACCTTTTTGGGACGCGGCGGCTTGTGGGATAAAGTCCCAGGTAGCTTCAAGTCAGTCAACGACAGAAGACGCAAGGACAATGCAGCAAGCATATGTCTCCTCTACCACGCTGTCAACTATAAGTCCCGGGAGAGGGGATACAGGGCTCCCACGCAGACTAGACCACCACAACTGTCATTCCTCTCGTGCTTCCGCAAGTCGACTTTCCGCCACAGTCTTGAAGCAAGAATACCCTGACCCGCCCAAGACGGAAGATGGTGCACGTTTCTTTGATTGCCCATTTTGTTCTGAAAGACTTCCAGTATGCCTGTCAGAGCCCTTGCGATGGAGGTAAGTCACTGGCCGACGCTGGGCGCAAGCACCTTCTATCAGCTAACACGATGTTGAAAAGAAAACACGTAGAACAAGATCTTCAGCCATACAGCTGTGTCATGGAGAACTGTCCTCGACCACTTGAGCTATATGAGACGAGACAGGATTGGATAAAGCACCAACTTCGAGACCACCGAGAATTGAGGGGCTACAACTATTATTCATGTAGAGCTGAACTGTTAACCATCGATCCCGAAGACGAACAATGGGATCGTGGGCGCCCGCGCGATATTACTGCCTGTCCGATTTGCGCTTGGCCAACGATGGGGGCGAAAGATGTCGGCGTGAGGGCTATTTTGAATCACGTTGCGGAACACGTCCACGAGTTTTCTTTACTTGCCATACCTTGGGGAGATGATGCAATGGAACACCAAGCGACCAAGGCACAAATCACGGCCTCTAGAGCGAAAGTTGACTCTTGGCTGTCCGGTTCGAAATGGTCGAGTGAGTCTTTGTCTGGAAAGTCGGGAACGGCATCGACACCGTTGCACGACCAGTGTCTCGCCAGAGAGGCCAATTTTGTTGATGAACATGCCGCCGCGCAGTACGTACAAGAAACATTGGATCAGCAAGGTGATGAATGGGGCTTCGCATCCGCGAAACAAATGACATACGTCAGGCGAGGGTTTCAGGATGAGTGGAAAGCATTGTAAGTCAAGAAGACTGTAACAAATACACATTCATACTGCTATTTTGGGCTGACTTACCTCGAAACAGGCTCACGAAGTCTGATCTAGAATGGGAATGGGAGCAACTCGAAAAGCATGACATGTTTGGAAACGGACTGGACCCCCGACTTGGCTTGCCAGGGATCTTGACGGCATCATACGCGCAAATCTACTCAGAGACAACCGAGTGCGACCGGATTGTTCTACAACAGGCCGTGAAGTGGGTTATGTGCAGTCCTCGACCCATTCCAGCTGAGGCATTGTTCTATGCCGTCAACTTGTCAGATGCTCAGAAGCGCATTTCAACCATGACGTCTTTGAAGGCCATCTGCCGTCATTTTCTTCGAGTCGACCCCGATCATGGCACATGGGACTTCACCCACTCCTCAGTACTGGCGTATTTTCAAGCCGATCATCAGTCCTGGTTGGAAGTCGCCCGTGAGCAAATTGCCCGTGCGATGCTCTCTTGTTTGAATCGCTCTAACATCAACTGGCGCGAGGAGATGTATGACAACGCGAAAGTCGATGGTCGAGCCGAAATGCTTGCCCCTGACGAGACCTGCCCATATGACCCTCGCAATCCGCTGCAAGTCTACTTGCGACACAACTGGATTTTGTTTCTTCAGGACTTGGCAAGCGAACACCTGAAGCTTGGAAGCTCCACTACTAACATGAGCAAAACCAAAAAGAAGGCGCGGGATGCGGTGATGTTGGGTCTGTGGAAGCTTGCTGATTATTGTGAAGCCAACGAGGAAGCCGGCAAGTCATACCAAAAATGTATTCATGAAACACTGGGTTGCAGCGACACGCCCTGGGATGCGAGACAACGCGCACAGGCTTCGTTACCTGCCAGCAACATCGCATTTGCAATGTGCGCTTTCCCCATCTTCAGTTCGAACCGCCGCTTCTGGGATCAAGACTTTGACCTGTCGCAACTCAATGCCGACGGGCAAAATCTGCTCTGCATCGCCGTGCAGCAACATCATTGGGAAGCGGCAATGATTCTTGTACAAAAGGGCTTTGATGTGAACTTGGTGCACGGATATAGCTGCTATGGCAGTGCCTTGGCGCATGCCGCCGTGGAGGCAGGTCCAACAGACGGCGTGCTGAAGACGGCGACCGAGTCAAAGCCGCTGGAGCTTGTCGATTTGTTTCTAGAATCCAAGGCCAACGTCAACGCTGTGCTCGTCGAAGGTGACTTTGGCAGTGCCTTGGCCGCCGCCGCCTGGGTTGGCTCGGAGGAATGCGTCACAAAATTCTTACAGCACGGGGCTGATGTGAACGCTCTGCTCGCGCAGGGCTCTTACGGCAGTGCCTTGGCCGCGGCCGCATCCGGTGGATCGGTCGAGTGTGTCGGACACCTCACGGAGCACCATGTCGACGTCAACGCGGTGCTTCTTCAGGGGCAATATGGTAGCGCCTTGGCCGCCGCCGCAGCCGGAGGTTGGATTCAGTGTGTGCAGGTTCTCGTTGAGCGCGGGGCTGACGCCGACGCCAGGCTTCATCATGGTCGTTACGGCAGCGCCTTGGCCGCCGCCGCTGCCGGATGTGCCGTCAACTGCGTCCGATACCTCGTGGAGCACGGGGCCCATGTCAACGGCGTGCTGTTTGGGGGCGAATACGGCAGCGCCTTGGCCGCGGCTGCGTTCGGGGGCTCGGTCAGCTGTGTGAAGTATCTCGTGGAGCACGGCGCCAAAGTCAACTCGATCCTTCGGCATGGCATCTACGGCAGCGCCCTGGCGGCTGCCGCATCTGGAGGTTCGATCCAATGCGTCCGATTCCTCGTGGACCATGGTGCCAACGTCAACGCCGTGCTTCGGCAAGGCGACTTCGGGAGCGCTCTGGCCGCCGCCGCCCATCGAGGGTCACTCACGTGTGTCCGCTTCCTCATTGACCGAGGCACTCAGTTCCGTGCCGTCTCCCGCGACGCTGACGCGGCGCCAGTGCCCATGCCTGGACGCTTTCGCAGCGTGCTCGGCGCTGCCCTACTCAGCTGCGTCGGAAACAACAAAGTAATCAGGTTTTTGTTGGACGAAGCCGGAGCCGACACTGACGTCTTGTCCTCTCATCTGCCCTTGTATGATGGAACGACCGAGCCGGAGAGGAACGTGGTCAAGTGGAGGATCAAATGCCTACCGCCGACTTTCCAGCAACGCCTGCCGCTGGATGAACTTCGGCGCGCTTTTCTGCCTGACGAGCCTTCCGACGACTCTGCTGACTGGGATGATCTGGTATCAAATGACAGTTTTGAGACTGAAGACGATGATGAAGCGCAGTAGCGAGGAGGGCTTACCCCCCTTTGCAGAGACACTGCCTACAAAGAAATGATGTGAGCGGGATCCCCGCTTAGAGAAGTGAATTTCTCAAACCTTGATTCGGACGGAGAGAAGGGCCTGTCGCTACCGCAAAACGTTGCTCACGAAGCGCAGCAGCTTAGATTGGAAGTGCGCACTGCTGCTCAATGACCGAGCTTCGAATAAACACGATCGTCTGGTCCGACGCCTTTTGGGTACCCCCGTGAATTGTGAATCTTGCCCCTTTGCCACATCTTCTGCGACTCGGGGAGCGAAGATGACATACCCAGCTGTGACTTGTAGATTATGCTACGTCAAAAGTGACACGAGGGCCCAATACAAGCATGTTTGTCTTGGTGCCGTTCTCGCGCCTTTATGAGCCTGCTACTTTCGTTTAAGCACATGTGCCGTTAGAATAATAGATTTAAACCAATAGGGCAGCGCTTTGTTGAGATTACTATACTCCGTGCGGGCAGTACCTGGCTTGTAAAGCTAGCTTAAGCCATTCACACAGCTATAGAATTTTGACTCGTGACCAAAGATACCAGCTGCCGTAGCCTCCATCTCTCCCGATATCCAGCCGCTCGGCCTCATTTATTCAGAAGGGTCTGAATCCGGAGCTGAACTGTGACGCGACGCGACCATGCTATCGGTGCATCAACAAACACCCGAGGGTTATGCCGGCGGCACCAACCCCAGCGTGCTTTTTGATGTGGGCTGCGAGAACTTGTCATTTGCCATAGCCCACGCCGTTCTGCCCTTGTCGGTATAGAAGCACTTACAGCGAAAGCCGCGCACTTCGCTGATGACGTGCCACGAGGCATTGCGGGACATTTGGGCACACTTGGCCCATTTCACGAGCACCAAGCCGTTTTTATATGCACCATGATAGTCTCGTCTTCTCCCGTTCGGAACAGAGTGTTGGTCGCAAGATGCAAAGACTGGACAGCTTTTTGCTGAGTTGACCGACCAGCTATGTAGATATGGGATGCTTGACCATTTCACTGCTTCAAAGCGAGCAAGTCACGGGCGAGAATGGAAAGCTATCCCACTGCGACACGTCTAGGCTGTCCCAGCCGAGGAAGACGTCCGCGCTCTCGTCAGCCGGTTGAGCGTCCGCAGCACCGTCGCTGTGTTCGTGCAGGGTCAGGATCCTCGACACGTAGTGGCTCCGACGCGCGGAGGCGTTCTGCCGCTGTTTCGTGATAGCCGTGGAAAGGTGCGTGAGGATGTCGTGGTAGTGCGCTGCTTGAGGGCTTTGTGATGACAGATGGGCCAGGACGTTGCGCGCGCCAGTGAAGGCGGACTCGACGTCGGGGTCGGATGCGCGTTTGGCGAACATGTCGAAGCCGAGGACGAGGCCGGCTGCGAAGACGAGGGCCCTGGGATTGTTAGTCCGACTTTGGGAACGTGGGAAGGGCCAAGGTCACGTACTTCATGATGCACATGTTTCCGAAGAGGAGGCTGAGGCGTTTGGCGTCGACGCAGGTTTGAACGAGGTATACAGCTGCGTCTAGACAGGCGGAAGCGAGCTGGCTTTCAGGGAGGGCGTGCTGCGTTGGGGTGGTGGTGAGCGTGGCGATGAGGACGGGTCGCGTGGCGAGCATGACGGCGAAGTAGTATAGACAGGAGACGTGGATGTTTCCGAGGGTGCCAGGGTCGCGCTTCGGGCTCGATGCTCCAGCGAAGCGCAGACGAAGAGGCAGGTTATGAGACCAGATTTGGAGCTCGTGCAGGAGGCCTTCGATGGTGGCGATGGACACGTCCCGTCGCTCGTATAGCAGTTCGACGACGTCGTTGATCAAGGTGACGACTTGATGCGACGCCATGAGACGTGCTGTGCTGTCTGTGGTGATGTCGGGTGGCAGACTATCGATGACGGCCCGGATGTTTCCCTTGAGCCCGGCCGTGGCTGCCAGACGGCCCAATATCGAGTTGACGAGTGTGTCAACGATGGAGAGGCTAGTCCACACGCGAAATCTTTACAACACATCAGCGTCAGGAGACTTGTGACGGGGTGGAAAGGGGGTGCCGAACGAACTACTGACCGCATGTTCTGCACAGAATCGGTCAGGTCCTGATAGGAATCTTGGCTGTGTAGCCCCAGAGCGACAGCAGCTCTGGTCGCGATGCCGAGGTACATGAAGGCGGCGTTCCGACGACAATCCCCCAGCAAGTAAAAAGCCATGAGCAGGAACGATCGCACGACGTCAATGTTGGCGTGTTCAAGCAGGCCCGCGAAGGCTTGCGCTTGGGCTTGTACGAAGTAGCGCTGCCCGACGTCTCGGGCGCTCTCGACGGACTTACATTGGGCGCCCAGGGCGATGACCATGTCAAACACGGCACCTTCTTGAGGACTGCACGACACATGGGGGAGGATGAAGTGCTTCTCGGCCTCTGACGGGCTAAATATGTCAATGAAACCCTCCGTCTAGTGGAGAGAAGAAGCCTGGTTATCACACGCATTCTGCTCAGACCGTCGACTTCGGGCACTCACTCACCACGGCATAGTAGCACTGGGCGTACAGAAGCTTGCTCTTGGCGTTCAAGTCCGTAAGCGAACCTTCAGGGATGACGGTCACGGACGTGGGCGACTCTTTCTCCAGCATGCTGTCATTCTGGGCATTGTGCGAGAACTGCGATGGGCCGATCTGGTCGGCCACCATTTTGCGCACCACCTGTAGGAAAGAGATGGAGGCAGCACCGCCGATGTATACTGCAGTGATGGTCAGCAAGTGATATAATCGGAGACAGCAAGAGACTGGCCTCGTTCACCGCGCAGGTTAAGGAGCATGCGCGAGCGAGGACCTTGGGGCGACGGGTGTCCCGTATCGGAATCGCGACTGGACGGCACGGTTGACAGCTCGGAAGAAGCTTCAGCCGGATCCCGACTTTGAGACAGGGTAGACGCGGATGGCTGCGGAGGAGAGGTCGGCACCGTCCAGTGACGGCATCTTCTCTTGGCGCGGCGACAAGGATCGCAGGCCTCGAGGGCGCGGCGGCGCTGCGAAGGCTGAACCCTCGGGCGACCCATGGCTGGTGAAGCTTGTGTACGAGCGAAGTTGCGACAGTTGGTTGGTGAGGTGCTGCGATGCGATGCGATGCGATGCTATACCATGGTTTCAAGCAAGAAGGGGGGGGGTTCGTGCGGGGGTTGCACCCAGCGACGGACGCGATGCAACCGCGCGTCGCTGGCCATCTCATCTCGCGCAAAAATTGACCTGTATTCGTCAGAGCCGTCACGACACGCCGCGCAGGAGCTAAGCTGTTGAGATCACGAGAAATGGACACCGATGGGCCTCGATATCATGGTCAACGCCGCGGGCCACATATGAGCTTCCGTGTATAGCTCACACCAGAGGAAAGTAGGATCCGAACAAGTTTCCCAAAAAACTTCCAGACAAGCAAAGCCGATGCATCATCGATATAGCTCGCACTATGGGAAAGTAGGATCCGAGCAAGTTTCCCCAAAAAACTTCCAAACAAGCAAAGCCGATGCATCATCGACAAGAAGTAACCCCTTCGTGGTTATTTCAAAAACGCCTGGCGCTCAATTCATCGATCCAAAGCACTATAATGAGCACCACTACAAGCAACCAAACAGAATTGACGTTTTAGTCTTTACCTTCCAAGCCACCCGTCAACAGCATTCGCCTCCCCAGGACGCCACGTCACCCCGTGCTTGCCATTCGACCACCCGTCAACAGCATTCGCCTTCCCCAGGAAGCCACGTCACCCCGTGCTTGCCATTCGACGCGCGCCACGTATACCCCAGCCCCCAAAGAGGCTGTTCTTTTCAAACAGAAGCCGTAAGCCCTCTCCATATCGCAAAACATTCTACCTCTACCATCCATCACATCGGCCTCTCCACGACCAGACACACGCTCCCCCTTCTCTTTCCTTTCAAGATATTTTCTCTGCCCTGCAGACATGAAGATCCTATATATCATTCGGTTGAACGACGCGCTTGTGCTCTTGGTGCTGTTGCTCGCCTTCTTCAACGCGGCACTAGCCATGGTCACCATACAGCCCCTGCTCCTGCAAACGGTACACCTCGTGCTAGTAAGTCCCACGCTCCGGAACGAACCGCCCCATACTGATCATGTGAAGGGCTGTGTCAACGCCATTTCCGTAGCGGTTCATTTGCCCTCGACACCGGTAACGGTAAAGAGTCTTCCGAAGCTGGCCCTCTTCTGGATATAGAGTACAACACTCGCGTGGTTCAGCCTGGTCGGTTCGATTGTTGTCGGCCTGCAACAGACGGGCGCCGACTTTGAATACGGGATAGTTGTGCAGGGCACGATCACAGGGATCGTAATGTACGTATCGCGACGGTGTTTGGGTTCTGCTGCTGACACCGGGTAGTGCCATGTGCGCGGCCCAGTCGTTAAACGCCATACGATGCCTGGCGACTTAAGATTACTCTGACGGGGAAAGAGCCTTTTCGAAGAAGGAGAATTGAAGGAGAATTTGGCCGACCTTTGCCGGCTTTTGGGCTTGAATGGGTATGACGACGTGTCTGGTCTTACGGCATCTGCCCACGTCTTGCTGCGTGAGAAAGCAGAAACTAATGGCCGCAGCGTTCTGTTGCCATGTTCCATTCAACTGCCTGCCCGCGGTTGAGTACAAGGCCTGTACCGGTCTGCTGAGCGGATAGAGATCTTCCCCTGAGCCTGGGCTGAAGTTCCTTCAGTAATTGAAATACAGCGATTAATTAAGATCCAGTGGGTAACGGAATTACAATTGTTGAGCATGGACAGATTATTTGCTGGCAAGAGTCAAAAGCTGGGTGAAGCGGAGCTGATAGCGGCTTATGGAAATAATTCAATAAAGCAAACATTGTGGTGCGTCATGTCTCTGTTTGTGATAATGCGGTTGGCTGCCACGAGAACATGCAGCATAATCTTCAAGTCGTGTCGAACTCGACACCAGCCGCTAGAGTTTATTCAAAACACCCTGAACGTTTGCACCAGCGATTGCATTAATTTCATAGAGAAGAATCCGAAAAAATGAAGTCGATGAAGCTTCTATACAGGCTGCACAAGGTCTGCAATCAAAACGAAGAAGAATCGAGTATTGCTTGTGTATAGGGTAGTCCCCTCGACTTCAGCTTCTTTCTTGTCCTGCTAGAGCTTTGAACCTCTGATGGCCCGTTCACCGCTGCGCTTGCCTCCCACAAAAAAAAAGGCTGAGACCACCATAGCTAAGATTGCCTTTTGAATCTGTCCAGGTTCCATCATCAACGTCGCCGCAAAAGAGTGCCCCAAATCCCTGTCGTCAGACAGCTTCACCAGCCCAGCCATCAGTCTGTCGTCACGCCCTCGCTTTCCTCCATCTCCTCCCGCCCCGGACACCATTTATCCTGCAGCGCCTTGTCCGTCGTCTTCCTGATGACGTCGACTTCCCACCACTCGCCCCAGCTCGTCAGGAAGATGCGATCAGGGTCTTCGGGCAAGTCGTTCCGGGCGAGCGCCTCGAGCACGCTGGCCGCACCCTCGGGAACCGTTTTCGCGTCAGGCAACGTATCGGGGATCTTGAAGCTGGTGCCGCGTCCGAGTCCGGTGTTGGGTATCAGGCCCGGTGATACGGCCACCACGTCGCATTGACCGGCGAGTTGGCGGCGCCACCAGTGCGCACCTAGCAGTTGGACGAATTTGCTGGCGGAGTAGACGGGAAATTGATCCGCGCCCGAGTCGTCTTTGAGCGTCTCGTAGAGCGTGCCTGCCGGTGTTGGTCAGTCAGGGATACATCTGATGTTGGGGCAAGGGGAGGGAAAACGTACTTGGGTCGTCGACATTGCGAACCGCGCCTGAAGAAACAACGACGATCCTGGCTTTGGACGCGACGAGCTTCTCGCGCAACAGGTGAATCAGGTAGTGCTGGGCTGTGGAGGATCGAGAATCAGCAATTTTTGGGACTCGAAACTACTGATCACGACGACCACGACTCACAGAAATGATTCACCACGGCTACCTCGCACCACTTGGACCCATGCGGCCCCTTGCCGACGGCATTTCTGGACAGGCCTGCATTGAGCAGCAGGTAGTCGATCCGGTCGCGGTCAACCGTGTCGAGAGCCTGTAGGGCAAAATTCCGGACATCTTTCAGGTCGGACAGATCCAGGGGGAGCACCGTCACGGCGTGGGCAGCACGGTCAAATTGCAGCTTGGCGATGGCATCATTGGTGGTGTGGGTATCGCGGACGCCGAGGACGATTTTGAACGGCGTCGTCCGTCCGAGGAGCTGCTTCAGAGCTTCGAAACCCTACTCGGCGCGTATCGAGGCCGGGTCAGTCAATACTCTTCATTTTAAGAGGATAAGGGGAGTGACGTACGATGCCGGAGGAGAGGCCCGTCGCGACAATTGTCTTGGCGGTAGTAGCCATGGTGTCTGGGGGTTCTGCAGTGTGAAAATGCTGCTACGTGATGGTTGATCGCATGGGACGCCCTCATTCTACACGGAGCTCAAGTACTTTATGTACGTCAGCACCCCTCTTATGTCGTATGAGACATTGATCGCTCGAGGCCCACACATTCTTCTTCCCGCCGTGCCTGACTGCGCTAGCCTTGTCCGGTGGCCTTCTTACTAATTGTTCTCGCGCTTGAGGCTGCCGCACGAGCATCGTGCCTTCCCGATTTGCCGGGTAGCAGCTGTCCAGCGAGTGCCAATGGCAAGAAGCCGTGGGTAACACTTGTCTCGCATGTCCCAAACCGAGCAAGAGTAGTCGGTATTGCTGCCTGCATCATCTCCGTACTTGCCTGCTGAGTTCGGACGAGACGAGACCAGGTTGCCGTCGTCATCGTCAATAGGCCTCGCAGCGGCGTTAACGGACTTGCCAGCGGCTGTCGCAGACAAAAATCCGGCCAAGAAGGGGGAAGCTTACCAAGCAGCAATGTCGAGACTCATCGCTGGTGGCCCCGTCGGCAGTAACAGATAAGATGCCCTTAACTGACACGTAAGAGACTGGCTTGGCGTCGCCCGCATCGAGATTGTCCTGTCGCACGAGCTAGTATCTAAGGAGACGACGCTGCCGTTCATCAGTGGCCCCCGTCGTCGCCATGACCCGTTCTATAGATTGCCTGGCCGTAGAGCAGCCTTCCAATGTTCTTGCCGATTGATTTGAAAGTCCACTGTTCGTCTCTTGGCAATTGCGGCCTGTCGCGACGCAGACAGCTGTGCTTTAGCAACGTGCGTCTCCTGAAGTCACGATACCCTTTCGCATGGCCAAGCTCGGCAACAGAGCCGGTTCGAATAGACCGTTCGCTGTCACCAAGTTATCCAGAGCTAGCCGCGTCAGGCTGAGCTTGGCTGTCATCGCGTTTGCGGCCTCATTGTGTCCAAGCACTGACAACCACCCTCTTTCACAAATTGACTACAACTCTGTTTGAAGACGTTCATGAGAGCCTGCCAAATGGACGATGCGGGACAGGACGAATTTGACAAACGCCAGCCTCGCAATGTGAAGGGGACAGCCAGGACAAGCTTCCGCACGGATCGAGACGGAGTTGGTTCCGATGCAACAGTCTCGTCTCTCGCACGCTGCGAACATATGCAAAGACTCAACTTGACCAGAATAGTTTCACATGGGTGACTTATAATACATGCTTCAGTTCCGACATGAGAGGCAATGATCCAGATCAAGCTCAGCAATCCGAGGATTGTTCTGGCCAGAAGACCTTATCGTGGGCAGTCGCGGCTACAAGACCAGGACATGATGTGATGAAGTCAAAACACGTGCCTTGAGTGACGGTGCCTTCTTCTGCGCTTCTGTGCGTCTTCATTGTGGCGGTTCATCTGGCTCCAAGGTGATAGGCATCGGAACCCCTCTTTCGCGATTAAGGATTGCGGTCAAGTAGGCAGGTTCGCGTGCAAGACAGCACTAGTCATAACAGATCCTGATGGGATGAAAGACGCGTCGTTTGTCTGAAAGCGTATGATCAATACAATGTCTTCCGATGAAGATGAGCATGTCGAATACCCGTTCAAGGCGGTCTGGCGTGATCATCGCTTTCACCGTACCCTGGAGGTTGTCTGTCTAATTTCATGCATGATCGCCCCAACTCGAACAATACACATGAGATTTACCAAAGCGCGAGCTGAAGGAGCCAAAGCCTTATTCATTTTATCATCAATGCGCGTCAGATGGTCGCGTTTCTAGGATCAAACCACCCATGTTTAATACAAGAGGCTGTTCTTTTAAGGTCATCATTCATTCTAAGTCATCGCAGATCCTGTCCTCGTTAATGAAGTGCTCGCCGCCCATGCTGTCAGGTATTAGATGAATGAACACCAATCGTGCCGTGTGAGAGAGCAAGGCCTCCATGTCAAGGTCGAGACCCATATCGATCGCTTGCTCAAAGAAGTAGCTGTGATCGTTGAGACGAGTCTCGCACTCCAACAACAATGCCATTTAATGCATCACATACGGGAGAGAAAAAGAAATCCACGTCACGACAGCTTTTGGTTCCGTTCTATCTCGAACAGCTGAGGTACGAGTTCGCCCAGACTATCCTCCAACGTCCTCCACTTCAGGTTCAAGACTCGCTCGGCATCGCTCGCATTGACGTTGAAATGATTTTGGCTTTCTGTCTTGCCTGGCTCGCCTACGGGAATCCTGTCCGAGAACTTTGACGTGACTTTGCGACTGACGTCGGCGAGCTCTTGGTTGCAGTAGACGCCGCGGCTGAGCATGAAGCGTTCGCCGCCAGCTTCGGGGACAAGGAGCGCATTCACATGAGCTTTGGCCACATCCCGCACGTCAACCCAACAGGGTCCTTTCGTAGGCGGGACAGGCTGTTCCTTGCCTGCCGATACAACATCCCAAACCAAGAGATTGCTGGTGTTGACTTTGTCAATAGATTCTGGCTTGGATCTAGGCAGGAAAGGACCGAAAACCATGGTCGGACAAAGGCTGACGAGGTCAAACGAGGGCTTCTTCTGTTCCATGAAACTCCACGCCGCCTTTTCTGCCGCCGCCTTACTGGCTCGATAGGCGACAGGAGCTGTTTGCGCCGTGACGCCGTCTTCGTACGTGAGTGGACTCCAATCCTTGGAGGTGTACGTCTTTCCGGGGCACGGGCCAGCCGCAGCATCGAAAATACAAGCGAAACTGTTGGTGTGCACAATCCTCCGAACGCTCTTGATATGCATCGCAGCCTCAAGTATGGCCGTTGACCCTCGTACAGCGGGGATCATGAGATCTTTTTCGAAATTGCGCGCGTTGTAATCAAAGGGAGCGGCGAGGTGAAGGAAGGCAACAGGCGCCAGGCCGTCCAAGGCCTCGAGGAAGCAACGCGGGGACGTGATATCGTTGACGACGACGATCTGAAGGCTAGGGTGTAAGTGATGGCTTGCAAGGACGGCCTCGACCTTGGACGCCGTCCTGACAGTGCCCACGACATGATATCCAGCGGTAAGTAGAGCCGAGATGCAGTGCTGTGCTATGAAGCCATTCGCTCCGGTAACAACGACTGTCGAGGGTGGCTTGATGGGGAAGGCGATCCTGGACGGCATCTTTGGAGCGATTTCGCAAGTCGATGCGATGTGTGGTAGTTGATCCAGGGTGCGAAAGCTCCAGGAACCGTTCCCGGGAGAGCGAGCTCGTTGAACAGGTTATGTACTTGAGATGCCCCCTTGAGACTCGGAACTAAAAGACTAGACTCATTTCCCTTGTTGTTGGTTTTGCGGTGTTTCTTGCAGAGATAAAGGTGCCAACCGGGGCTAACAAAGTGCCCGCCCCGAGACCGGCGGAAACTTGCCTGCCCCTGGGGACACACTGGTCCCCGGGTGGTGCGAATTTCACAGTACATTGTTTTGACAAGTGCGTAGGTTGTGCCCGCCGTTCATTCATGTCCACGAGAAGAGACGATGCAGGAGCTTGCGTTGATTCGACCTGAAGGTTGAGTAGCCCGGATAATGGGTCCATGTGGCAGCCTCATCCCTGCCTGCAGCCGTCGCAATACCTGAGCTGAATCCCTTTCCGCTCACTAACTGGCAGCAGCATATGCCGCACCAGAGACGGACACGCCCTTTCGGGGAATTGGTTTTCAACTCTCTGGGCCTAGTGCCGCGGTGCTCGTGCGACTCGGGTCCGAAAATCCGAACAGGACCACGCCCCCTGGTGAATCGAATCAGTTGACACCGTCCGTCGGCAATGCAACCCAGGGAATCGCAGCGGAACCCAGACGACGACATTCCATGTTGTCGTCATCGGCTTTGAGACGCACTCAGAAATGTCATGCTCGTATCGATGCAGCAAAATGTTCATTCGCGTTTCCTGCACTGAATAGCTAACGGTGCTTGATGCGCTCGTGCATCGGCTAGTGTCCCAGGCGTGAGTGACATGATTTGAGCTCTGATTTTTGCTCATCTTCCGCTCTCGCGTTCCAAACGAGATGAGCAAGTCTTGGTGGATTTTGAAGGGGCCGATTGAAACTCGTTGAGTCGACACAGCACTTGTGGCGCGTGCATCCATTCCATCGGCCAACCTGACGGTTGATTCAAGATCCAATCTTGTGCGCATCGTTCATCATGAGTGTTCCGACGGAGGGGGAAATAAAGGGGCCGATGGTGCACCGATCGACCGTTTGGAGCCGCCGGCAGATGCTTCCAAGAAGCCGAGTATTTGCTTCCAAACCCGCGGGTTTTTTTTTGTTGGCCCGTTCCACCACGAACACGGTAGTTGCTCGCCGGTGCACCTTTTTTTTTTCTGGCGCCAACCTTAGTAGTGTCTCGGTCAAGACAAGCTGACGATAACCCCTCATTCTGTCCCACGACCCAGAGCTGGGTCCCGTTTCAGCAAGATAGAGGCGCTGCAAAGCCGGCATTCATTCCTTCCATGGACACGGCCAGGTTCCGTTGCTCATGCGGGCGCGACCCTCTTGCCCCGCGGTATTGTTCGTCATACCTTTGCTATTGCGGCGTTTTGCGGTAAATACTTGACTCGCCGCGCAAACGAGTCGTTGCTTCGCGACTGGCTGAGCAGCTTGTTTCTTTGTTCGTTGTGCGCGGGCTTGCCTTGACCGTAGGGACAGCCAACGCCGAGCAGGTGGCGCTGTGACACCGATGCGCGCCTTACGTCTGGACGACGCAGGCCTTGCTTTAGGATATGGACGCGGCTGCGGGAAGGCAGCAGCGATGCATCACAAGGAAGACTGGTGAGTGCGTAGCCGGCCAAAGAAACCCAACATGTCCAATTCGTGGCTGCCTGAGCATGTGGCCTGATTCTCTCCTTCCTTCCTTCATTCTTCCACCTTTTTTTTCTTCTTTCTTTTTTTCCCTTTTTCTTTGGTGTGGTTGACGCCGAGTGTGTGGTGCGGAATTGAAGGGAAGGTAAGGCGGGAGTGCCGCGGAAGGCGCACCTGCCCGTCGCAAAAAGTCGACTTTAGCCCAAACGGAGATCAGACGCATTGGCCTTGGCAGGTGCAAGCATCATTGCAATCACGGCAGCCATGCCAACAGAATCGACAACGCTATCTACGAGTTCCCAGCTCAGTCCGCTAATGTCGTCGTCTCATCGTTCATGGTCCATCCGCGGTGCGGAACACGTGCATCGTGCTGCAGCCTGCATTGACAAACAAATCCCACACCTTCGCACCATATCCTCAAACAATCTTTCCCACTGGAAGGAAGTTCCCTGCACGAGAGCAACTTCGGTCATGGGCTGTCTTCCCATCTCGCCCGCCCTCCATGACGCTAGCTTCAACGGAGCCGAGCGTCGTGCCGGTAGCATCTTGAAAGACGAATCGAGTCGTGATTGACTGTGAAACACGGCGAGTCACTCATTTCTGAACTTGCTGAAAGCTGCGGACCAATGCAGACCAATGCAGGCGAGGGGGCATCGGCTCGAGTAGCAGCTGTCGACTGCGTACATCGAGTACCACGCGCCCTTCCACATTATCCGGCGGTTGCATCTCAAATGTAATCTGGTGGCGTACAGAGCTGCTAGTATCGAACTTTTTCCAAAACATCTGTTAGGGCCATGCTCTCTCAGCGCTGGGAGCACGGCAGATGTACCGCATCCATCATCGCAGTGCTGCCAACAAGACATCGAGGTCCACCTGCGGGCGCGTGACAACGGCTGCGGTTGATTTCCCCAAAAGGGTTGAAGCTGGGTCCAATAGATGCTTCATTGAGTAAGTAATCTGCGGTGTCCAAGGTTGCGCCACCTTGGAACGGGCATCAAAGTGGTTGTGTAGAGCAGCCGTTGAGACCTTGTCATGCCCCGTTCACGGGAACATGTCCTGTTAAAGCAAGGTAACACGTTCCGCAAGCGAGATGATTTTTTTCCGCAAGTGCTTTTGGCTCGTTGGGGATGCAAAGGGCAATCACAGACCGAGAAAGGCCGGGAGCGACGGAAGCTTCAATCTGATCTTTGATCTTCTTATTGTGACGTCAATACGCAGCAGCGCCAAGAATCACGATGCAGGTATTGCTGGCGGAATCGACGCGGGTAACGCTCCTTTTGGGATGGACAAAGACAACTCTCCAAATATCGTGGCGAGATGTAAGAGCTCGAAGCCCCAGTAGCTGGGTCATGACATCCATCATGACAAACACCGCGGATGAGTGTCTACCATAGGAGCCGTGGGTTTCGTGGTGGCGGTGAGAACGAGAACCGTTGCCAGAGTTCAGCGTCATATGAACTCGAATGGCGTTCTATGGGGATGACAAGGTCGAAGGCCAAGATGCTGGATATGCTGTGATTGAATTTACGCCATCATTCTACATTAAGCGGTCGCATTGCTCAAATTGAGCGCATTTCGGCCTCGACTAGTAATGATCAGGATTCAGGCCTGACATCTCGAGCACACCGTCAAACCCTCTTTCATGCTCCCAGCGGACCGATTTGTTTGTTGCTTTCCGCGGTCCGTCTTGAGCCGAGCGTTCCCCATTGCTTCCCCAGTTGCTAACCAAGAAAACATCGTTGGGAAAGAACCAACAGCAATGCTCAATGAGTCATACGAAGCCCTGACATGTCCGCTGTCAAGACTGGCGCCATGAAGACCCGCAGTGGTGGTCCTCAATTCATATGATTTATGCTCTCAAGGCACATCTGTCATTCGGGAGGAGCTCGTGGAAGGCAAAGACCGGAAGGTGCCTCGTTGTAATTTTCCCCCCTCTCTTCTTGCTTGAACGGGAATTGCTCACCCGATCAAACACTGGCCATTCCTCAAACAAACAGGGCCGGCCAAGCATACAGCAAGCAACCGAATCCGCGCTGGTCACATCTCATCGGTGCGAGCATCAATGTTGCTATGTCCCCCTGTCTCAACCACTCTCGACTTCATTTGCTGATTTCCATGTGTGAGATGAAGTCGACTGCTGCTGCCTGCACATAGCATGGAACGTGCTGTTGCGGGCACAAAGCTGAAAATCATGTCGACAGAAAACACCTCAATATGGGGTCTTGGACCCAGCCTCAGTGTCATCCCGGGCTGATCCCGGGCTCCTTTGTGCCGAAGAGGATCTGAACGATCCTGACCTGGATGAGATCCAATTTCAGCAGCAGAGTCGCGTCATCAGATTGCATTGGTCATTCCATTCGCCAGAGCCAAGCGATTGTCCGTTGGTCCCTGAGTTCACTAGAGCAGAACGAGTTACTTTCACTACTCTTCTGGCAACACCGGCCGAGCAAATGCACTGGTAAAATCATGGCCCGGAGCTCCCACCGCTGGTCTGGTCTGTGCCCGCACTAGTCGCTTTCACACACGTTGGGCGCAGCATCATGAATTTCCCGTCGCTCTCGTTTCGTCGATATGTGACGCGAAGAGCTATGATTGGCTGAGACATTGAACACAGCCTGATGATTTCATACAAGCGGAGCTGTCTAAAGCATCTCGGATACACATCATCCCGGGAGACTGGCATTCACTTAGATTGGACGCTCGGATGTAGGTCGTTTCTGTCGGTTGGATCACGCCTTTTCGGGGTGCAATTCGGATCTCACTGCCTACTCGACTTTTGTAGCTGCCTAGTTACAAATTTAGACATCCCCACGCCCCTCCCCAGAAGCGCCCCTTTGACGGTGCTCTGCATATCAAGCCGTCTTCGACATGATCTCAAGATGCTACCGAATCACTTTTTATCTCAATACACATATCGAAACATGGGGTTTGTTCGATCTGTCAAGTCCTCATCGCAGGGAGCCTGTGCATCTTTCTCAACCAGCTGTCGATTGAAAGTCTCGAGCTCCCCCTCGTCGTCTCTGCGTGCCGCAGCTTCAGATCGGCGATTCCGCCAGCCATACAGAACGCGCAGCGTGGTTGTGACCACCATTGCGCCTCCGCAGACGCCGAATACAGTAATCTTGGCCGGCAAGTAGTGCGGTGCATCTTGTTTTCGAAAAGTTTGTGGGCCGATGATGTTAGCCAAAGAGAAAGCTACGGCGACAGCGACGTTGGTTGCCACTTTTTTGGTATAGCCCTGCGTGTTGGCGCCCACGAGAGCGAATATCAGAGCTAGAGGCGCCACGTCAAAGTTGATCAAGTAGATGCCTGCCAGGGCACCAGCTTGGGACCTGGAACAAAAGGACATGAGGCCCGCGCCGACCAGGCTTGGTACGAGAAGAAGGTTGATGGCCAGCCATCGCGGAAAGTTGTATAAGATGGCACACGTCCCTAGTAGGGTGGAGATGATAGACACGGCCCCTGATGGCATGTTGAGCAGAGCGGCAGTCTTTGGTTTGTATCCAAAACCGGCGATCAAGGTGGCAGAGAAGGTGGTGATGATGCCCGAGGGGATGACGATGAGGACGGTATTGAGGCAGAGGAGCCAGACTTGAAGGTCCGTGGCGGCCTCAATCAGTCCTCGCAGCCGAAAGACCTTGCGACCGTTGCCGGCTTGGTCACGGGCCAGAGAAGCCATCAGTTGGTGTTTCTCGTCATTGGTCAAAAACCTGGCCTGCTCGATACTGTTGGGCAGCCAAAATGTCACCAGGACTCCCACGACGAGGTTGAAGGCTCCCACCGACACGAACATGATGCGCCAGCTCTCGAAACTCGACGTTCTCGAGCCGTGCTGCGCCGCAAAAGAGATCAAGCCGCCGATGGCTTGGCCCGCGCCGAGGCCGCAATACCATATGCCCGTCCGGGGCGTCGCCTGCCGCTTCGTGTACCACTGAGACGTAATCATGATCAGGGCTGGCGTGATGACGGCCTCCAACATGCCCAGCAAGGTCCTGACAGCGGTCGCGCCGGGAAAATTCTGCGTCGCCGTCGTGCAACAAATGACGACGCCCCAGAGCATCACATTGACGCCAAGAACTTTGGTGACGGGGAAGCGCTGTATTAGATACCCCTGGGGAAGCTCAGCGACGGCGTAGCCGATGAAGAAAGCCGTCGCCATCCATGAGAAGTCGTTCCCATCACCGAACTTCAAGCTCTTGGATATGCCCATGATGTTGGCATAATTGATGAGCACTTTGTCGAGAAACTGCAGAAAATAGCAAAGAAACATGAGTGGCATGATGGCCCAATCGACCTTTCTGACAATCCTGCTGGACACCTCCACAGAAGCAGAAGTGTGGACAAAGGACGCATCTTCGGCTTCTGTGCAGGTCGATGCCGCTCGAGTCGACACCTCGCCTGCCTTGGAGTCCATCTTGAAGAGTGAAGCTTTTTGCGCTTCGAGGGAAAAAAAAAATCGAGTGCGCTCAAAGACCGTACAACATCGAGGAAACGACGCGAATCAGTGTCGAGCCGCAGGAATACTGTGAATCTTCCAGCTACGACGGTGATCTGCGCATGTCTTTCAGCAAACTCACACGGCTCCCTCTGCACTATATATGCAGATGCCCTTCATCTTACAACGCCATGACGCATTTGAACAAAACGTCCATCAAACACGCAGACATGGATGGCACGACGCACATCCCCCTTCCAAGAAAAGCCCCTGATCATACAGGGCTCATCCTCCCGCTCAGCCAGTATCGGGGACAAGACACCACCCAAAGTTCCTATCCGGAAACAAGCAATAACAACACCCTCCGCATCGACTAAGAGCGCACCACCATCGCCCAGCCAGAAGTGGCCGCGCTGGCTTCCATCAACCCAGACATGTCCGTCTCCCCGCCGCAAATCGCATGAAGTGACATAATCCCGCATCGGGGGGTCGCGCTCGGCGGAGCATACACTCGGCCGTGACATGCATCCGTCGCATCCGCCCGCGTACGGGGATGCAGAGCAGACGGAATGCCGAATCGATGGGAGTGGGTATCCGGTTAATGCAGCACATGTGTGTCTCGTACAAAGAAAAGGGCTTTGCTATGCAGGCAAGGAGATCATGTGCGGCATGCGCGGATTGCAGACTTGGATTGGGGGCCCGATAGCCGCCGTTACGGTGCTACATGGATGCGACGAACCGCGTGCAACGATGCGGGTATGGCTCTGTTATATCAACGAGGATGGATGTTGCGATGCGCGACGCTCCCATGTGACTACTGGCTATCTGGGTGCCGTCTGAATTATTCTGATTGGTCACAGACCATGAAGCTGGCTGGCTCTCCTGGACGATTGACGACATACTCGACTCTCACGAGACTGCTCCCCATGCCATTGAAACTCTTCTCAAAATCAACTAATCTTGAACGCCTTTCCCAAGATAAAAATGACGCCTGATAAACGCACAAAGCAAGAGAAAGAAAAAACCGATCAATATTGATCAATGTTCAGGGACGCTCAGGCTGCTTTGGAGCTTACTCCGTGAGTACATCAACGTGATGAAGCTACTATGGCAAGCGCATTTTCAACCGCTTGATAACTCAAAAACGGCAAATATGCTACCCATCTAAGACTCCTCAGCTAGGTCGAAGTCTCGCTGACGGAATATATACATGGCCAACGCGATGACATGCTTTCGCAGACGCCAAGAGCCAATGGGCTTGCGGAGATCATTGGGCGACTGTGAATTATATCATGAAAAGATCGATGTCTGTCGACAAATCTTCACAAAAGGGACGGGCAGGATGACGGCTGCATATCAAAGCCTTCCACACAATCTGGAGTCTGTCCCAAGTCGTCAATGAACAGGATCCCGGACAAAGATGCGGCTGTAATGCGCTGACGTAGTGACAGGCAATACCAACTGCAGTAGTGTTGCCGCAAACACTGCGACATTGCAGATGAGCTTTGGTCGAGGTCTTCAAGACGCTGGACGTGACGGGTCGATTCGACAAGGACATGTTGAGAAACGTCGGGGATTGAGTGCTGGAGTTGAGCAACGAGACACTACACAAAGAGTGCGCAAATGCGTCGCGCGAGCCCGTGCTCGAACCAAGTGCGAGGCACACAGAGAGCCCTGGTCTCCCTCTTCACCTTGCAGACGCCGACTAGCACCACACCAACTCCCGTGGCGTAAAGGTCGTGCCGGTTTCCTTATGATCCATCGAATCACGGTCTACAGGGCACCATACAGCCTCGTGTGGACCGATGGAAGCTTTCAACAATGCTGACACAAGTGCTGATCTGGCATGATCATGGACCAGGGATGACGTGCTTGTCCGGACCTGGACGCCAAAATGACAGCCCAGTCTCAAAACACTACGAGGCCATGCATCTCATAATATCGGATGCGCGCCCAGTTGACAACACCGACGGTACCCTCGGCTTCTTGCTTGTCCCTCTGATTCCACACACGCTCCACGAGATCGCGGGCATTATAAATGTAGCCAAATCCGCTCGTCCGTTCCATGACCAAAAGCCTGTCTTGGATGATCATGCGGTGCTCAAGCTTTAGGCACGATCCACCGGCCATTACCAAGGGGAACAGGATGCATGGCTCGAGAGGACTGCCGTAGCGGATTTTCTGGATGGAGCTCAGTATTCCTTCAACGAAGCGCTCGACCTTTGGATCGGGAAGCTCATAGCCCTCCACGATTTGGTGCAGCCTGAGGCGAACAGCGCATTCAAATGCTGAAGTGGCATTCAAGACGTCTTCGTTGGCAGTCGTCAGTGTGGACACGGACCGCGACGCTCCACCGCTTTCGAATGACCAGGTGTCGATGCAATGCTCAATCTCGTCGGCGTGTCGTCGGAACGCGGCTTCTGAGGCATGATCTTTGCGTGTGCTTCGCAGTTCGGCCAGGGTGTTGATGCGATCGACCAGATGGAACAATTCCTTTGGGATGCCGTAGACGGCCGAGTCTTCTTCGTCGGGAGTGGCAGACCAAGTATCGAGCGCCTGGGCCTGAGCTGCTTCGTCGCCCATGAGAGGGGGCCTGCACGTCGAGGTGGTGGCAGCGGAATCTAAAAATCTGGCGAGACGAAGCAGGAACTTGTAGTGGCCTGTCATCACATCGCCTTGCTGCTTCCGGAGCGTCACCAATAGCCGTTTGGCGCCTTTCAGGTGAAGTTTCCAGCCCTCGCTCGTACCGTCGAACAGTTCCGTCATGCAGAGCAGCAAGCTACTCACGAGGGCCACATCGGCGCTGGTGGTATCGACATGTGGCAGAATGCCTGCCAGAGCCTGAGTGGCCTTGCTCTTATGCATCAAACCACGTTCGGCCAGGTCAGGTTGCAGCTTGCGCCAATGATTGGCCGACAAGGCCAAGACACAATGCAGCACCAGGTCGTTGGACTGAGCCATTGGCAACAGATAGCCGTTGTATGGATTGTCGACATCCCCGCGGCGAGACAGTATTCCTGACACTATGCTTGAATAATGATTCAGTAAGGCCTTGTCCTGCGGAGCGCTCAGCTGAGGCATCAACTGAGGCACGTATATGGACAGGCCCCGGGCTTGGGGGACGTGGTCGATTGTCGTTGTTGGGCTTCCATTGCTGACAGGTGTGATGGCGTCAAGCCAGGCATTTGGAGAGGCTGACAAATCCCAGGCCAACTGTTGAGGACTCATATCTGGAGTCAGCTCGCCCAGTATGCCCGAGGTGACTGGCAATGATGCGGACGACGCGGCCATGGTCATGACGGGCGTCTGCTGGACGGGGCGATTGAAGTGTGTGTAGGAGGCGTTGGGGTAAATGGGCTGTGAGCTGTAGCTGGTATGGCTGTGCTGGCTTTGGCTGTCCCAGCTCTCCTGCTGTCCACTGCTAGAGCTCGACGAAGGACTCGGGCTCTTGCGAACCGGTATGTCTTGCAGCATGAGGTAGCTCGGCGGCGTTTGGACATTCTCCGTCTTGAGCATGGAGGCTGACATGAGGTAGCCCGGCGGCGCATGGGCATTTTCCGCCTTGAAGACGGCCACAATGTCATCACTACTCATGACGTCCTTGACAGCTTCTCTCGGAGAGACACCAGACTTGGGCTTCCCGACACGCTCGACCGGCCAGTGGCAGTTGAGGCACAAGCGTCGACAGTCGCCGCAGCGTGGTTTGACCTCGTCGCACTTCTTCTTGCGCCGCTTGCACATGAGACAGCCCGTCTGCACTCGTCGTATCCTCGCCTTGGGAGCATCGCCATTGACATCTTCGTCAGCCGTGCCCGGCGCGTTCCGGGGCCGACAAGGCAGATCGAGGCGCACGCATCGTGCGCAGGGAAGATTGCCATCGCATGCCTGCTTGATCTGCGCGCAGCGATGGCACACGGGACGACTTTCCACACCCATCATGCTCTATGGGGCGAAGGAGTCGTAACTCGCGTGTTCTTTTGCGTGCTGGAGTCGAGCTCCTTTAGGCTGGGAGATGTGTGGTGGTCGTCGCCGCGGTCGCCGTTGACCAAATATCGGGTGCGATGAGGTGAATGATGGCAAAAAACGAGCTGCCAATATTTCGCCAGCAAGGATTTGGAAAAAGAATCTGCAGAGGCCGGCAAGCAGGTCTGCGTCTGGGTATCGGGGCCTGCAATCAAGTGGAGGTGAGAGCACCTCTGGGAAGCTCGACTCGTCAGCCTGCGTGTCGGGGTGAGCGCACGCGGAGGAGTGGTCGGTCCAGATATCGCTTTGCTTTCTTTTACTTGCTGCTCATGGTGAGGAATGAGGATTTCAACTGGCAGATTGAGATGCCCGTCTTTCCATAGGGGAGGATCAATGTGAGGAGGAGGGGAGCCAACATGAACCTCGTGGCCGCTTCGAGTGGGACCGCCGACTCTGGAAACATGCCAAGACAGCGAGGCGGGGGCTAGCGATCCTTCCTGAGCAGCGGGCGGCCGACAGTGATGGCACCATGCCGCATTAGTTTGGGGGGGGGGGGAGGAGCTGGACTTCGCAATGTCGGCAACGATTAGGTCAAATGCAGCAGCGCGTGCACGTCCACCCAACCACGCACGCACGCACGCACCACTGGCTGATGGATAGATTGGGTTATGTTTGTGTGTCAAATGAAAATAGATTACTTTATTTTTTGCCTCTCTCCTAGCTATCCCCCCCCCCAGACAGAACTCAGGGACGGCTATCGCCAATCGTCAATGCCCTGATGGTCGGGTTGATCCGTAAAGTGGCCTTGGCCTTGCAAGTGCCTGACGCAGTGGGGTGAGGAAGGGCAAAGGGGGGGGGCCACGTCTAGATGGGTCTGGTTTATTTTTCTGACCCTGCACGCTCGCTTCTCGCCTGATTGCAAATCGGCAGCCCATTGGGAGGAACCATCAACGAGTCACAGAGTCGTCACCCCAGACAAATGAAGCCATCTAAAGCGATGCCCGACTACCTTACTCTACGTGCAGCGTTGCGCTCGTCACAATGCACCGCCCCATACGGAGGCGCCTGGCGATAAGGTTTCTTTTTTCCCGCTCCTGGCATCACAGGTCGATACTTCCCGCCCCTTTCGTTTCGCACGTCCGCAGAAAGCCTTACCGTACCAGGTCACACAGAGTGACGCAGCATAAAGCCGGGTGGTTTGTCGTTGGGGGGGGGGGTGTGCTGTGCCGAGCTGCCGGGGGTCGGCGTTGCCACTGCGGATGGTTCGGCGGTGCTGAGGCTGTTGATTACTTGGCTTGGCTGTGTTGGGTAAGTTTTTGAGGGCGCAAAGCTTATACTGCTTGGTTGCGTGCTCTGGAAGGTACTCGAGTGGGTGCATGTACATGCGGGAAGATGCTTGAAGCAGGAAGAGGCGCATGTACCCGGAAAGTAAGTACGGTGTACGGAGTAGACAGGGCTCTTGAGTCGGTAGATGCACAAACACGACGGCCACAGCACGGAGTTTGACGAGATAATGGATGTACTTTAGGTAAGTAGATGCACATGTACGAGTGAAGTACGGCGCAGACATGTTCTGACGTAAATGTACTCGGCATGTATGCGTTAAGTACAGGTAGAGAATGGGGGTAGGTTCTCGCGTAGAAGATGCACATACATGTACGAGAACAGCACAAGGTAGACAAGGTTTTCGACGTAGGTCAATGTACCCTGTTTCTGCGCTGCAGCGGCCGGGTATTCAGGTACTTGAAGTAGGTCGATGCACCTGTGGGCGTGAACAAGTCGGTCAACGAGATACTCGACGCACTTTCGCGTGCGCAAGACTTGGTCGCCACCCCCATCACCGACAAAAGCGCCCCTTCCCCAGGCTGATATCACACCGGCACTCCGCAGTAGCACTCACTCATCCCCACCACGAACGCAGACGAATCCCAAGGTCCCCGAGCGGCCGTGTTCTCGTCCCCGCCCAAAAAGGGCGCCACCCGAAAATTGAGTTCACCGGAGAACAGGTCTGGGGGATTTCCGGCCCCCTACCATGTGGAGACAGTCAGAGCGGTAAGCCGCCACCCACAGAGACATGCCGACTGAACTGGTTTTTTTCTGCTATGTGGTCCGATAGTGCAGCAGCTTGCCGTACGGGTTGGTCGACGTGGCAAACCGGCATAGGAGGGTATACCTGATCCTGGCGATAGTCATGCCGCGACGCAGCCTCATCTGCCCCCCTTCCCCCCCGTCCACCCGACACAAGGAGGAAGGGGATGACGCCGATAAGCACTCTTCTCACCGGGATTTTGAACTTCACCGCACCCGGGGAAATGCACAGAAAAAAAGAAAAAAGAAAAAAAATTGACAGCCCGTGGCGTTCATCTGCATTCCTGGTGCGAGAATCCCGTCTCCACCACTGGTGGTGCCATACGCAAACACACACTCGACACGACTTTCCTGAATGGGTTTAGAGCTCGTTGCGGCCATTATGCACGTGCGTCACTCACCGAGCTTGTCATCCTATCGAGCACTGGTCAGCCCTTTTACCTACAGCATCTCGTCTGATGGCGACTGGAGCTTTGGAAGCGAAGCGGAAAGGGGGGGGGATATCAAGGGATCGGGCCAAAGAGCACAGATTCGTCTTGTCGCGTTTCGTGATCGCTTCACAGACCAATACGGCACAATGAGACAATGTCTTGAGGTGCGTGGTCCGTTCCCGCCCGGCACACAGTCACTATTTTTGGTGCACAACTTGGCGCGTAGTCGTTTTGGGCGCTCGCAACAATCAGTCAGTGTCTTCTTCTTGTCTCATCACGGTGACGGTGGTGTTGCTGCCAAGAAACCTGCACTTGGGTACATGACAAAGCCCGCCCTGTCTCATTTGTTGGCGAATGCCTCACGGGATCGACGTCGGGACTAAGTGGTGATTCGACGACCCTGTTCACGCCTCATTTCATCCTCGCTCATGCTTCTCTTTGGTTCATGTTTCATTCCACGGTAAGTACATATGGGCTTCAATTTTACATGCATGTACCGAGTACGAAGTATACGTTTCCATCGTCCCCGGCCCTGTCGTCAATCTGCTCGGAGAGCCACAGAGATTTCTTTCGCCGTCTTGTCAATAAACTCTCTGGCCTGCCAGAGATCCTTGTCCATGTGCATAAACGGATGCGGCACACCGGGGAAGCGCTTCATCGTGACCTCGACTCCATGCGCGACAAGCCGACGCGCGTATTCCTCTCCCTCGTCGCGTAGCGGATCGGCACCGGCAGTGTAGATGACGGTTTTGGGTAGGTTGCTGAAGCTAGGGGCCCTGAGTAGATTGGCGAACCAGTCGATCTTTTGCCGCGCGGCCTTGTGCTCGGCCGCATCCGCAGGCAAAGACTGCCATTTGAGTTTGTCGAACCACGCCAGACGGCCCCAATTGAGCGTCGGGGCCCATTCGTTTTCTTGCATGGACGGAAATGGAGATTCGGCGGCAGAAGCGTATTGAGAGATGTCGTCAATCGTGGGCGTGCCCACCACCACAAGACGTAGCGGGATCGGAGCTGGCTTATGGTCCCGCGCCAGGTGGGCGAGACTCAAGGCGATGGTCGCTCCGGCTGAGACACCGCCAAGCGAGATGCGTGTGGGATCGATGTTGAATCTGGCCGCGCCGCCTTGACCGTGAACGTACTCGAGGGCAGCGAACGAATCTGTTATGCCGACGGGAAAGGCGTGTTCGGGCACAAGGCGATACGCGACGTCGATGACCACCACGTTGGCCTTTTTGCAAATGTGTCTGCAGATATGAGCCTCGGTTTCCAGATCTCCCAGTCCCCAACCTCCGCCGTGGAAGTCCATGTGGACAGGCCACGGGCCTTGCGAGTCGGCAGGCTCGTAGACACGCACATTCAGCGTCGTGTCGGAACCGTCATTGAGCGGTATCTTGTCGTCGTAAATCCGTCCCACGTCTGGTGCCGGCCCAGTGCCGTAGCTGTACAGCACAGAATACTTGGTCCGCAGCACGTCCAGATCGATGGGCCGCAGGGGTGTGTTGGCGACGTTGTCATTGTACAGCGTCTCGAAAACGGGATCCAGCTTCCCCTTCATGGATGGATGGATGGGCTGCAGAGCCTCGTGATTGCCGTCCACACGAGCCATGGCTTGGGCATGACCGGCACCATTCAGCGTTCGAGTGAGTCGATTGACAAGTCCACCGGTTTCGCGGCTTTTTGGGTGCGTGCGGGCGACTGCTGCAGCCGGAAAGCGCGAGCCCAGACTTTATAACGGTCAAGCCGGTGGGTGGGGGGGGTTGGAAATGAGCTCCCGTCGCTTGCTTGACACGAGGAACCGTCGGCTCCCAAGCGAAAGTCGTACGATAAGCGCAAACAAACATCACAGGTCGTGTGAGGTGTGCGTACTTCGTCAGAGGCCTGGAGAAGCATTTCTTGAATGAGATGGTGGGCTCGAGTCTGGCGAAAGGCGGCTCCGCGTCGCGACGGTGGCAGGCCCGCAATCGTATGCAAGCGAGGCTGCAGGCTCGTCATGGTTGGGAGTTCATCTCTCTTTCGTGGCTCCTTTGGGTCTTCTCCCTCTTCTTTGAATTCGAATGTGCGAAGCCGCGGGGACTGATTTTGAACATTTGTCGCTCCCGCCGCGTATGCCTCAATTGCAGACCGCAATCGTGTCCTCTTTGACGTGCCCTACCTTCCTTACTACGCAAAGCTGCGCATGTACAAATCCTTGGGCGCCGAGTGCTCAGGGCTGCGCGCCAATGCTTGGGCACCTGACACAAAATGCGTGCCAAAGAACCGAATGAAATGCGAAGGCCCGATCGGCTGCTCAGAAGTGACGCTCGCGCTACTTTCGAGAGCTTTCCAAATCGAAAATGCGTGTTGTATGTCTTGGCGCGCCATTGATCCCTGACAGCTTCACCTCCGCAGACAAAAAGTCTAATCAAGACCATCATTCTTGTTCGTAAACACATTGAAACAACTCGACCTTGGATACGTTCTCGTGATAGCTTGAACGCATCGTTGGCTCGCTCATAACAGAAGCTCATTCATAGTGAAAGCTGAAAATCTCCGCCGGTGCGTGCTGCAATATTTGGTGTTGCAGTCTCCGTCGCCCAATGTTGTACTATTCCATCGAAGTCCGAGTCCAATGCATCACGACCCCTGTTCACAGCAATGTCCAAAGCCGTTTTATACTGAATCTAAAAGTCTTCACGCGCGCTCTGACGGGGAACGCTCTTTCGGCAGCCTCAAATTCGTGGCAACAGGTACCTCGAGAGTAGTCTCACTCTGGCTCTGACGGCCTCTGCCTTGTTCAGCTCCATTTTCTGATACAAGGCTGGGCCGGGCGGCTTCATTCACCGCATGAGCTGGCATCATGCTTGCTCGTGGGCATGTCGCAGAAGGAGTTGGCGACCGAGAACGAGAGACTTCTTGTCTAGCCCGTGAGGATGATACTCTAGATGGAAAGAGACCTTCAAGGGCATACATCGATGGCCTTGGCTCATTGAAGCTGCTGGCTCGGGATCGGGAGGCCTGGGCAGCAGAACTATAAGTTTCTCTTATTTGCTGCAAGAATGGATTCCTCCCTTCTTCTCCCGGAACTTCAGGAAAATCGAGAGCAGCGCCTTCATGAAACTTCGTGAAATCGAATGAGTGCTCAGTGGCAGTTCCGAGAGCACCGCCTAATGCGACGAGGGCTTCCGCCACTTTGTGTCGACTTTTGCTTCCTATCGTCGATCTGCCCTGTATGGACTGGTCTGTAGCGTGCAAGCTGGACTCTTGACTCTTGGTAGCGTTGCTGCTACCAGAAGACGGTCGATGCTGTATATCAGGACGAATCTTGGTTTCTGGAAGGAATGCAGACTGAACCCTTCGTAACTGATTGTGCGGGCTGATGGCAGGCTCACACCCCCCTGTCGAGGGATCTGCGCCTCCAGATGCCTGGTTTGTCAAGGATAGAGTCCGCTGCGACAAGGGGGACAAGGGCAATCCTGAAAGGCAGTGCTGGCACCTGGACTGGCATTCCCCGGTATCGTCTGTGTTGTGTAGGACTCTCTCAATGTCTGCAGCCAAGAGGAGATACAGAGAACCGATGATAGCAATGCCTGTGCCGGCTATCGGACCCCATTGGCCTTTGAACTTGTCAGCGAAGCGACACAACATTGGCCACAGCAGAGTCGGGCCATACATACCTATACTCGCCATGGGTTCATTTTGGTAACGCATCTGTTCAGAAAAGAAATTGATCTCGCCGACAATGAGAGTGGCCAGTCCCACGCCTCCACAAATAGGCAAAATGGCAACGCTCAGAAAGTACTTGATGGTGTCGTTGACTTTGTTCATCGCGCCCACGGTTGCTCCGTTGGTGCCTTCAATGACTTCACTTGGCTCAGCATCGTTGATGCCAAACCTGTATTTCCAATTGATCTCCAAAATCTTGCTAGTCATTGAAGCGAACCACAGAATAGCAATAATACAACACGCGGCGGAGAGCAATGTTGCGGCGCCGAATGATAACCTATCCGGCACGGGAATGAGGTATATGTTGTTCGCCGAACCGCCACGCATCGGAGACTGAGGCCCATGCTCAACGTTACATGTCATATTGCAACCCGGCGGATTTTCGTAAGGAAATTTCCTGGAATCCGTCGGAAGCGGTTCACCTTGGTCGTCCTCCGAACAGAACGAGGGCTGTGCTCTGTAAAACTCGACGGTCAAGCTAAGCAGCCCTATTGGAAACCCATGATGAGCGATTGCAGACAAAGACCTCATATGCACCTCTTCGAGAAGATATTCACTATACTCACCTGACAGCAAGAGACCTGCCCAAAGGAAAATGGTATTGCGGCCCGGGTCGTAGAAGTAGGTCCGAGACAGCCTCACAGTCACTGGGGCGGCCAGGATCCCGATGGAACAAAGCTGGAAAGCACCATAGATGTCCAAGTCCACTGCGCCTATCGTTTATCCACGGGTCAACTTCTGATTCGAGACGCCTCGAAGGTATCTTTTGATACTCGATGGTATACTTTGATACTGACCTTCTTGATGAAAAGCTGCCAAAGCGATACCGTGAAGCGCGGCGACTGCTGGCAGTAACAAAGCTGCGGCAAGGCATGAATTCCTGATCCATTCCTTCTTGCGTGCAAGTACGCAAGCTGCTACGAGGACATAATATCTGGAGAGTAGCTGGTAAGTCCACTGAAACTTCATTGATCTGTCCGCAACTTGGGGACATTAGGCAGTACTGCAGTGCACGACTCGACATTATCGTGCTACTAGAAAGAACTTACAACATTCGAATTCCAGGTCCATACTGGCCGGAGACGGGCCAGGTACAAACGACGTTGAGGCCATGATCCAAGGAATCGGCATCGTGACGCAGGTACAGCGGAGATGCTGCATCGATGGCACCATGTTCGTGGCGCGACATGGTCAGCTCAATCAGAGACAATGTGGGCATGGCTTCACGACCTGCATTCGCGGAGAGCGGATCGTCAGCCAGCAAGCAGAGGTGCAACGGCTCCTATGCAGCTTGAGAGCATTACGACGTTGGCTGACTCGGTGGTGTTGGCCCAGCGCTCATTATCGCCGATGCCGTGATATTTGCAAACAACAAGGAAGCAGAGAATAAATTGAGCACTGCGAGAGAGTGTTTTACAAAGGCCAGAGAATCGGAAAGGAATGGCGCGTCAGCCGAGGCGATCCAAAACCAGCCGCGTCAAGATTTGGCAACGCATCCTGCCCGGCAAAAACCTGACAGACGAAGCTGACTGCGTTTTTGCTCACCGTCTTGAATCCTTGCACCACAGGCCAGAGGCTGATACTGCCCATAAGGTCTTCACGCAACGTCAGCAAACGTAGTGCAGGAAATCATGACGGCGGCGGCGGCAGTGGAGAGGCCTCGTTCGCTTAGCAGTCTCGTCATCTTTTCGCTCAAGTCTGCTTGTGTTGCCTGCTGTGCCACATTGTTGAGGCTGACGCCGTGAAATTGTCCCACTCGATACAGGCAACAGAATAGAAGTCGAATGACGCAACCACGGGACAGGCGCAGCACGAAGAAAGTGGTTGAACCCTGTGCTCGATGCAGCTCGAAACTCCAGTCTTGCTGCAAAGGGCCAAAGTTGGCGGTCCCGTGTCGCGCTTAAACGCATCGTCAATGTCGGCACATTGGCCGAAATGGCCGACTTCTCGGTGCACCAGATTCATGCGGCTCGCCTGCCCTCCATCTCCTCTCTCCTTTCTTCCTTTCTTTCCCTTGGGTTTTTTTTTTTTTTTTGCTTTCTGGTCCCTCCTTCCTTCTCGTCTTTTGCGTCGGCTGTCCAGAACGGGGCCAAAACGGTGTAGGCCTGGCGCAAGGGAGGAAGATTACTGGCCAGGTCCGATTCGGACTGGTTTGCTCCTGCCCTGCGCATACGCTGCGCCCTGAAATCACGAGTCCATCTGATCTGCGCACTGAACATATGGCCGATATTTGTTGCATCGTGGCAAGCGTTCAGATTGCTTTTTTGCGCTGGTGCGCTACCTCCAAGGCCCAACAAACGGCCAGGAACGACGACCCTGGCTGCATTCCTTTTGATTGCTGTCCTCGAGGCTTGGCGGGTTTAAATACCACGCAAGTGAAGCTCGACCATCGCACGCATTGAGCACACGTCAGCAGCCACCAATGATTTGCCCTCACCTTGTGCGTTGAGAAACTGCCGCCCGTCAGCCTTTTTCAATTGTCTCACCCAGCTGTCCCGTTTGGTGGTTAGCATTGCATTTGTCGAAGCTTTTCTTCAGCATTTTCGCCCCACGAAAAGCCCGTCAAACTCCAGCACGCATCTTCTGCACGACTGGCTTGATCGAGCTTGCAGAACGCGGCCCCCTGACCAGAGAGAAGCTCAGGTCATTCCTGTCTCATGATGAATCGAGCCTCCATAGCCATCAGGACCTTACTTCATTCTGCTTTCTTCATCTCATCGCCATAGTGCCGGTTCGCGCCACGGTTGCGAGTCTGGTAGTCTCAAAACGACTCGACTGCCTCGGAAATTTGCAGACGGATTACTTTTTTGGAGGGACTGACGAAACTGTCTGTCCCCAATGCCCATGAGGCATTTTGTGTCACCGCAGGCATGGATACCATCTCGTTGGACACCGACCAGATTCACAGCTGGCGCTCCATCATCACATTGATTGTCTTTGTTCTCACCAGTTAGTTTCTTGCAACAGTCCATTCGCCCATACTGCTGAGCCCGCCATGCTGATCATATCTGAAGATATCAACGTTCTATTTCCTTTTCATGTTCCGATTTACGTTCCACGAAGAGCTTGGGCTGCTGTTCTCGACGCATCGAGCTACATTCGCTTGATACCCCCCCGCAGGCTCCCATCTAGCGATGGCGTGGACAGCGGCGATCAGAATGGCAAGCTCGGGCATTTTGTCAAGTTCCAATTTCCTATGAACCTCATCACAGCCCCTTTGATAGCAGATCTATTTCTTCTTGCTATTTTAGCGATCGGCCGGGAAGAGGTCCACGACGGGACCCTGGGTGCGAACAATATTTCGCCCATTGATATCATGGCCTTCTTCATCACTTTGGCTTATATTGCCATTTCCATTGACGCGTCCGGCCTGATTCGATATGCTGCCTTCAGGGTACTGCAATGGGGCGGCAAAGTCGGGCATCGTCTCTTCTTCTTCCTGTACACCTTCTTCTTTATCGTCGGCAGCTTCATTGGCAATGATCCGATCATTCTTTCCGGGACCGCCTTTTTGGCCTACATGACAAAAGTGTCCAGCAACATTGTGCATCCGCGGGCTTGGATTCACACCCAATTCGCCGTTGCGAATATTGCCTCTGCAATCTTGGTCTCTTCAAACCCTACAAATTTGGTCCTCGCAGGCGCCTTCGACATCAAGTTCATCAACTACACGGCCAATATGATCGTCCCAGTGGTGGTTACTGCCGTCATTCTGTTCCCCTTTCTGCTTTATATTGTATTTGCAGATGAAGCGCTGATTCCGTCGTCCATCAAAATGCACGAGCTCCCCCCGGAGGCCCTTAACAAGAAGCCTGTGAACCCCAATATTCCCAACGCAAGAGGAGGGCAGGTGGAAGAAGAGGAGAATGACGCCGAAAGCGAGGAACAGGTCAAGCTTTCATCGTTGGAGGAGATCATGAACCCGTTTCTTGACAAAGGAGGCGCCGCATTTGGTGCTTTCATTATGGCGGCGACGCTGATCACGGTGCTTGTTCTCAACGCAGTCAGCACCGGCACGGGCGAACACCCCGTCTTTTGGGTCACATTGCCTGCAGCTTTCATCATGTTCTGCTGGGACATTAGCTTTGGGTGGTATCACCGTGACGAGACCAGACAGACTGCCCGACGCGGCCGAATGGAGCTGGAAAATGCCAGAGCAGAGAGAAATCAACAAGAGAAGGGGGGTGGACGTGAACTGACGGATGGGCAAGAAGCAGTATCCAGCGGCAAGAAGCGCAATGATGCAGATGAAAACTTGCCGGACCAGAGCATCACGCCGAAAGCTGATGAGTCAAAGATGACGATGCCATCGACTCCCGCCATTCTGGTCTCCGAGAATACTGACGGACTAGTCATCTCCAGCAGGCGCCTCTCGGCATCAGTCGACTCATTGTCGATGCGAAGAACTGACGGTGAGAAGGGAGACAACAGACCACCAAACGACAAATCCAGAAACGAAAATGATAATGCTTCTCCGTCTCCTAAGCCGTCTATTCCGCCCCCAAAAGATCAACTCGAAGACGAGTCGCAGAGGACAGAGGACCTCTCGTTTCAGTCTCACAACGGCCATACGACACTAGTGTCGATCATTGAGGATTGCTTCCGGTGGTGCCGGGAGACTTTCCCTACAGCTTCAGCCGTCGCTATGCATTTGCCGTTTGCCCTGGTGCCGTTTGCTTTTTGCATGTTTGTGCTGGTGCAAGCGCTAGCCACCAAGGGATGGATACCGGTATTTGCATACGGCTGGGATCACTGGGTGAGAAGGACGGGCACAGTCGGTGCCATTGGAGGCATGGGTTTCTTGTCCGCTGTGCTCTGCAATGTAAGTTGGCGATGCACTCGATGGTCTGAGGCTTTTCGTTCTAACAAAGTTCCAAACGTAGTTTGCCGGCACCAATATTGGCACCACCATTCTCTTGTCCCGGGTCATCCAGACGTGGCAGGCCATCAATTTGCAAAACCAGACTGACATCAGCGAGCGCACCTTCTGGGCCACTGTGTACAGTATGGCTATCGGGGTAAACTACGGTGCCTTTAGCACAGCTTTCAGCGGCTCACTTGCCGGGCTTCTTTGGAGGGATATTCTGTCCCGCAAACGAATTCACGTAAGTGGACTGGAGTTTGCCCGTGTCAATCTCCCCATCATCACCATTTCCATGTTAGTGGGCCTTTGCGTCCTTACCGGGCAGATATACATCGTACGGAGCGACAAGCCGTACAATCAAAATTGAGATAGACCATGTTTGGATAATTTCCACTGGTCCAAAGCTACATAAAATGCGATCTTTTTCGCCAATCTGATTATTCTTGCATGTCCATGTACTGTGATCGAGCAGCCGCGATGCAGCCTTCGTGCTTAGTGCGTGTCAAGTGCAAATGCCCCCGTAACCGGCAACGAGTTCTCAAGGCCATGAGCTTCGGGCAACTAAAGACAGTCGAGCTCTCATTCCAAGTCTATGATAGTCTCGCATA
Source organism: Aschersonia sp. MBC 877 (assembly GCA_030787035.1). Taxonomy (NCBI): domain Eukaryota; kingdom Fungi; phylum Ascomycota; class Sordariomycetes; order Hypocreales; family Clavicipitaceae; genus Aschersonia; species Aschersonia sp. MBC 877. The sequence continues at coordinate 53,777 of JARJUA010000204.1, forward strand.
TCTTGACCGATGACCAAAGAGAGTTGTGTGACATTGTCATCAAGGCGTCGTCATGCTGGCGTAGGCAAGACTCGTCCCGTCCGAGGTCAGATTCAGTTCTTTGCTTGAGAAAAGAAAAGGCAACTAAAAAAAACCCTGTTGTGGGCGCTCTGTCTATTGAGCGTACATTGGAGCTCTCGAGTCCATTTGTGACTAGTATACGTATGTGAAATTTGGGTTCTGTTTGTCCGTCATGTCCTGGAAGGCAGTCACATTGAGCGTCTCAATCGACTGTCCGCTGGCTCTCAGCCCCCGACGAATGACTTCCTTGCGTTTGTTTTCCCATATGTATGCGTAACGGAGGACGAAGAAAAGCAGCAGCTCACTGCAATTTGCGACGAGGAGCGACCCGATACCCAGCCGATAAGAGGGACTCTGTTCCTCCCTGTAAAAGAATGGGCTGGCAATGTTTCCAACGCAGGCGCCCATCCATATCATGCCTGACACAATCACCTTCTTGGAATGACCGCCCGTGTTGGATGTAATGAGCGAAAGGGCAATGACGAAGGACGCTTGCCACGAGCCGGTGAGGTACCTGACTTGTCAGAGGTGAGCCTGTGGCGAAGCGACGTGTCTCGGTCTCAACTCACAGGCAGATCAAACGACCGACGTATGCATTCTGCGGCGCGAGCAAGAAGCCCAAAGCGCCGGCAATGGAGGGCATCATGAACGCAGCGCACACCAGAGTTCGGCTGTTGGGTGGTGCGTACTTGTTTGTCAGCGCACCCAAAACGATCCAGGCGGTGACCATGACGCCTTGCGGAATTCCTAGGAGTGCCGTCTTCAATCTGTCAAACCCCAAGCCCTGGATGACCAGAGTTGAAAAGTTTGAAAGGCCTCCGTTTGGGATATTGCCGCAGAAGCCGAGCAGCGTGAATAGCCAGGCCTTGTAGTCGACGAAAGCCTCCCTGACGTGTGACCAATTTATTTGCCGCTGTTCAATGCCAGTCTGATTGCGCCGAATCCGGGCGATCATGACGAGTTTCTCATCGCGGGAGAATCCTTGAATTGTGCGTGGCGAATTGGGCAGCGTCAGAGCGAGTAAGAGAGCCCAGAGCGAGCAGAGGGCACCCACGACGATGAATTCGTAGCGCCACGATGCCAAGGCGCCTTGGATCTGGCCAATGGCGTAGCCTTTGATGTTTAGCAAAGAAACGGTGTGCCAGATTCACGAAGGCCACACGAACCAAGAAGGCCGCCACCAGCTACACCTATTCCATTCCACGCGTACCATGCAGAGATACGGGAAGGCTGCTCCTCTCTGGTGTAGTACATGGAGGTGAAAAGCATGAAGGCCGGATCAGCAATCGATTCAAACGCTCCTGACAGGATGCGTAGTGCAACGAGACTGCCGAAGTCGTGTGCGACAGCTTGGAGCATGAGAAGCGCTCCCCACATGAAGATATTGAAGGCGAGATACCACGCAGGCGGACTTTTTTGCATGAGAAGGCCCGACGCAGTGGCCGATGCAAGCCAGCCAAAGTAAAAACAGCTGGAAAGCCAAGAATATTTGGTGCCATCAAGATGGAGATGTTCCTTCAAGCCAAAAATGGCAGCATATGACAGGGTTCCCTTGTCGACGTACTGTAAACGGAGGGTTTCAGCTCTCGACGTCGATGGCAACGCATCTCGATGAACCGTACATAGAAGAAGTAGCATACTCCCAAGAGCGGGAGGATTCTCATGTCGAGTTTCCGAATGACACGCTTCTCGACTGCGGCATCGATGGACTCATCATCGGGGTACCGCTCCAAGGCCACCAGATGAAGCTCCGGGTCTGGGGGATGAGACTTTTTCGGCGCACGCGGCTCATGCTCTTGTTGGCTGGGGGCGCGAATGGGATCGCCGGCTGGCGAGCCACGAGCCGGCCAAGGATTGGGCATTCGCAGACGGGACATGAATATAGTTCTCGGTCGATGTCACTAATTTTCAAAGGGTGGCGCTCCGTGTACTGCCCATTACGGGGAAGCAAGACTCGGTGCCCGCGACGCGAAGATACATGGCCAGCTATCCGGAGGCCACTTGAGATGAGGCCTTTGTGTGCCAGATAAGCGATCTCATACTGTCTGGTGTCTTTCCCAATCGGTCCAATGGCATGCTCACGAGACGCTGCAGCGCCTTCATATTCTCCACCTTGTCTGCTGCGAACCCTTGATTGAGGCAAGCCAGCACTGTCGCTAGCGGTGATGGCGGCTGTGGCGAGACCGCCGCGTGCAGGTGCCATGCCAATAATACAACAAGGTCTGATCACTGCAGCTCATTTGGTCTCGTCCGATTCTGTCGATGATATGTGTGACCTGACTGCGTTGCACGAGCCAACCACGTCAGGGCTGAGGGAAGGGGGAAAGCGCGACGGACGCGATTGCGCATTGGGACTAGCCAACGGGTTTGTTCCCGTCATAGACGCCAATGGCCTAGCTTGATGAAGCTGACAGCTTCATCGACAGCTTCATCAACACAGCTTCATCAACGCCATTTCTCGAGGACGAGAGCACGTTGTGCGCGATTGAAGGTTCGACAAGACGTCGTTACCTGCCAAATCGGCCTCTGCGACCCGTTGATGGGCATCCTTCCTTGAAATTTGGAGGTGCGCAAGACGCTGTGCTGTGCTGACCATCAGCGGGAGACGGGCAGATGTCTCGGGCGGTTATGGTATCGGCGAGCGAGCCCAACAGCTTCGGAGATGGTGTGTCGGCCATTCCAAGCACCGATGAGATTGAAAAAACGAGCCAAAGGAGCACGAGTTCGTCATATGTTCAAGAGAAAGACCACAATGATAAACGAGATCCGGCATCCGGAATGAATAATCTCTCGCTCGACCATGTCGCCCCCGTTGACGTCTCGCTGCGTCGTCTCTGCGTCTCTGTCGATGCAGCCCCTTCGTGGCTCGAGCCAGCCACTTACGGGGCCTTGATCGCCGCCAAGTTCAACACGGATCCTCAAGTCAAGCATTTGCTGCACTCTGTCAATGCTGATTTTCGTCCTGGAAGCTTGACGGCCGTAATCGGCGGCAGTGGCTCTGGCAAAACAACTCTGCTGAACGCCATGGCAAAACGCTTGAAAAGCTCCAGGTTGATCGAGAGTGGCGTCATTACTTTCAACGGTCAAAACGACATCGACAACGTCCGCCAGGCATACGTTATGCAACAGGATGTTTTACTGCCGACGCTGACAGTGCGCGAAACCTTGCAATACTCGTCTGACTTGCGATTGCCATCCAACACATCGAAAGAGTACCGCCATCGAGTAGTGGAAGAGGTACTCCGGGAGCTGGGTCTGAAGGAGTGTGCGCATACTAGGATCGGGAGCCGTCAGCACCGCGGCTGTTCGGGCGGGGAAAAGAGGCGAGTCAGTATTGGCGTGCAACTACTGGCGAACCCTTCTGTCTTGTTCCTCGACGAGCCGACAACTGGCCTTGATGCGACCACCGCTTTCCAACTTGTGAGAACGTTGAAGGCACTGGCTCAGAAGGGGCGTACTGTCATCACGACTATACATCAGCCGCGATCTGAAATTTGGAATCTGTTTGATAATCTGGTAGTCTTGTCAAGGGGTCGAACTGCCTACTCTGGCCCGATCACAGACTGTCTGCCGTGGTTCAAGCTGCAGGGTCAACCTTTGCCGCCCTTCGTCAACCCTGCAGAACATATTATTGACATCACAGCCGTGGACAATAGGACGCCAGAAATGGAACAGCGGACTACCACAAGGGTCGAAAATCTGACAGCCGCGTGGGAAGCGGAGAGTATGAGACGATATCCACCACCCCAAAAAACGATTCCTAATGCTCTGGCTCAGGACACAATATCAAGGACTGGTCAGCATGCAGGCTTCATGCAACAGATGCGCGTCTTAACAGGTCGGACGTTGAAGGTGACGTACCGTGACCCCCTTGGCATGGCGGCATCCATTATTGAAGCTATCTTGATGGGAGTTGTCACTGGTTACATCTTTTTTGACCTCGGTCGGGATCAAGCAGGCATCCGATCTCGCGAAGGAGGTCTTTGGAGTGCCGTTGCTCTGCAGGGATATCTGATTCTGATCTTTGAGGTGTACCGAATGACACTGGACATTCCCACTTTTGACCGAGAATCGTCAGATAAGTGCGTCGACGCCTTACCTTTTGTACTTTCAAGGCGACTCGCCCGTCTTCCGACTGAGGACTTGCCGGTGCCGTTCATCTTCTCTGTCCTCTTGTACTTCATGGCTGGCTATGAGCGGACGGCCGGCAAGTTCTTCATTTTTCTCGCCATTTCGATTCTCATACAACTCGTCGCCGTTACATGCGCCATGACTTGTGTTGTCACCGTACGCAACTTCGCGGGTGCCAGTCTGATTGCAAATCTCGCCTTCACCGTGCAGAGTAATACAGGTGGCATGTTTGTGCAGATAGACACCATTCCTGTCTATGTACGATGGTTGAGGTGGACGGCTTTCAGCGTAAGTCTCGCGCCCCCTCCCCCTCAGACCTCTACACAGACTCTCTGACCAAATGACTCAGTTCTACGCTTTTGGTGCCTATGCAGGAAATGAGTTTGAAGGCAACTTTTATGACTGCCCCTACCCGGGTGGCCCATCGAATCCAGCATGCGTTCAGTATAGTGGCGATTTCGTGATGCAGTCCCTTGGCTTTCCGAGTAGCTGGGTTGGACGTCCCATCGCCATTCTGGCGGCGTTTGCTGTTTTCTTCATCGTGTTGTCTGTTGGTGGTCTGCACTTTTTGACGGTCGAGATGACAATCACTCGCTCGCGGACGGCTGATACTGATCTATCTGCCGGCAAGGAAAAGATGACGGCAAGTCCAGACTCGCAAGTTCGGGCCATTGATATTGGATTGGACCGTTTCGCCCTCTACCTCGACCGATGGAGCTTCATCGGCAAGAAGCCGCCACGCAAAACCATTTTGAATCCAGTCACCACCAGGTTTCGAGCCGGCGTTCTGAACGTTATCATGGGCCCTTCGGGCAGTGGCAAGACGTCACTCCTCAACGCAATGGCGCTGCGATTGCGAAATTCCTCTGGGACCAAGTACCGGGCCTTCGGGAAGCTCACTTTCAACGACGCTGTTCCCTCCAACTCCGTCATTCGCTCGGTGTGCTCGTACGTTTGTCAGGATGACGATGCTCTGTTGCCGTCCTTGACTGTGCGAGAAACTCTGCGCTTCGCTGCCGGCCTACGCCTCCCCTCATTCATGCGCCCAGAGGAGAAATGCCGACGCGCAGAAGAAGTGTTGATGAAGATGGGCCTCAAAGACTGTGCTGACAACCTGATCGGAAGCCACATGGTGAAGGGTATATCTGGCGGCGAGAAGCGTCGTGTGTCCATCGCTGTGCAAGTGCTCACGGATCCCCGTGTTTTACTTCTGGACGAGCCTACCTCTGGCTTGGATGCATTCACGGCCAGTTCGATCCTCGAAGTGCTAGAGGGACTCGCCAATGAAGGTCGAACGGTGATTTTTACCATCCATCAAGCTCGGTCAGACTTGTTTCAGCGCTTCGGGGATGTGTTACTGTTAGCACGGGGTGGTATTCCGGTATTCGCTGGGCCTGGGAGCCAGATGCTGGGCTACTTCCGGCGCCGTGGTCACGAGTGTCCTGAGCATACGAATCCGGCGGACTTTGCGCTTGACACCATCACTATTGACCTGCGGAAGGATGATAGCGAGGCTGAGAGTCGCGAGAGGGTTCAGAAGTTGGCCGACCATTGGGCTGCAGGCGGCGTAGCGGAAGTCAACGAGGCATGCGCACAACAGTCTGACGAAGCCAAAAGCTGTGATGGGCCAAAGGCAAAGACTTTGGGTAACAAATCTGGCCAACCAAGTATGCTAGCAGCAACAGCAGCATACTCGTCAACGACATCACGAAGCCCTGCCCCCGGGCAGTCCCTCCACCACAGAGCGCGTCTGTCTACACCAGCTGAACTCGGCGCTCTCGTGCGGGACAGGGCATCTTTTTTCACAGCACTGCCGATCCTGCTCCGACGAGCCTCGATCAACACTCGACGACGACCCGAACTGATCCTAGCGCGCACCATGCAGGTCGCAGGACTGGCCATCGTCTTCACCCTCTTCTTTGCCCCCGTCGGCAACGACTACCTATCTGTGCAGAGCCGCATGGGCTTCGTCCAACAAATCGGCGCCTTCTACTTCGTGGGCATGCTGCAAAACGTGGCCGTGTACCCCGACGAGCGAGACGTCTTCTACCGAGAGGACGACGACGGCGTCTACACGGCAGACACCTTCCTCGCGTCGTACACCATGCTGGAGGTGCCATTCGAGATCATCAGCTGCCTCCTTTTTGGGGTTCTGGCGACTTTTGCCGTGGGCCTGCCCAGGACTGCCATCATGTGCTTCACGTGCATGTTTGGGTGCTTCGGCATCGTCTCCTGCGGAGAAAGCCTCGGCATCATCTTCAACACGCTCTTTGACCACGCGGGCTTCGCCGTCAATACCATGGGGTTCTTCCTCTCCGTGGCGAATATCATAGCAGGGGTCCTGTCCATTGATATGCCGGGTTTGTTCGAAGCCGTGAATTACCTGTCGCCGATCCGGTACGCGACTCGGGCAGTGGCGCCGTATTCGCTGAGGGATGTGAAGTTTACGTGTGAGGATGCCCAGCGGGTGGACGGCAGGTGTCCTATCGAGACGGGCCAGCAGGTGCTGGACCTCTATAGCTTCAATGCAGATCCGGTGGTTAATATCGGGGGTTTGGCAGCGTGTGTGGTTGTGTATAGGGTGCTGGCTTGGGCGGTGGTGAGGGCGAAGAGGGGGAGGTGGAGGGATAAGAAGGCGGGAAGTGATGAGACTACGACAGAATGAATGAGTTCAGATGGCGTGTGGCCTTGGGGACTGCTTCGTAGGAGCTCTGATTGCAGAATCCACGTCGCACGTTTCTAGGGACGGCGATATCGGAAGTCGCAGGAAATCCACGACCTGTGCATCGAGACTCGTCTGCAGATCTAAGCAATTGTAAATTACGAGCGTTCAAGAGATACATCGATGCCGTGGGAGAATTAAGAAAGAGATGGTGCAATGTAGGAAACAAGAAGGCGTCTGTGACAAGAAGATGGGGGACTGCAATGTCCGGACCCTGGCTTCAAACAATGCTTGACTGTGATGTCAATCTGGAACCATGACAGAAGACGCTTCGAAAGACGATGATTGATGCCAATCATGTAGACTTGGCCCCTACACTCCTGAGTTAGACGTCTCGATCATCAGATCAGAGCATGGGCTCGTCGCGTGCATCTCGGACGTTCGAGGTCACTGTGTGCCTGTTCTGTCACTGCCCGTCACCAACCTCTTCTCTGTTCTTTGTTCCATCCCAAGACCACGTTATGTCTCGCTCATATACTTCACACGAGTTGACGCATATGAAACCAGCGCCCACATCCCATAAGCGACGCATCCCACGATCAGCTCATCCCAGTGCCAATAGAAGAAAGACATGCATTCGACGCGATGACGTAGTCAATCTCCGAGGCGGCCAACCCCCACGACGAGGTATCGAGATTCGGAGCTGAAGGGGCTGTAAACCCGCGAATAGGACCGACTGGGCAAGGCAAGCGAAAGCAATCGCTGCCCTCAACCTGGGCGAACATCATACGACTGCCAGACACGAAAGCAAGGCAGAAGCAGGGGTATGGGCTTGGAAACAACAAGGCTGTTCCTTGCACGGATGACTGGGGGATGGACGTGCACCGCTGGAGTCATGGCGGGATGCGTTTCGCTTGGGGCGGGCGCTTGGCAATATTGGATGATGGACAATGACAGTGGCGATACAATAGTTTGCGGGATTATGAGGGCCCGAGTTGGCGAGGAAAGGCAGCAGCTTTGCAGAACAAGATTGGAGCAGACATGGAGTTGTTAGGCAGCCGAATTGCGCGCTGTTCTCCGAGTCCACCATGCCACAGGGTCGAGTTCTCTGGTGCCTAGAATGGCGGGCACAGAGTGGACTGAGTCTGGGGTTTTGGACCGTTGTGGGGTGGAAGCCAAGGAGGAGGGGATTCGGAGAGCAATCGGCTTGGATCTTGTGGGGGACGGGGTTTAGGGTTAGGGGGGAAGGCGGGGTCAGACGTCCTGCCAAGCTGTCCTTGCCCCTCACGACGGACATTGGCGAGTTTTATTTTACGTGTTGGAATTCGGTTGTGGACTTGACCAGGGCGTGTGCGGCATGTCATTGTGATTGTTTGCAGTCGGCCTGGTCACTTTCCCTCGTAAACCCAATTGCGCTCTGTACTCGGTTGCTCCGTACTCCGTACTCCCTACACCTGTGTGCAATCCCAGCGGCTGCATAAGAAGAGTAAACTCCGAAGGCAGCAGCGTTTCGGCGCACATGTAGCAGGGTGTGCTGTGTCCCTGGGTCTGCAGCCGTTTGCCTCTTGCCTTCTGTCTCTCCCTGTACGGAGTATTGTGTCGCGATGCTACCCCGGATTTCCGGAAACGATCCGCCGTCGAGAGGCGGCGTGCGCTGGATGCCACTGTCCCTTGGCTGAAGGGTCTCAGCCCCGCCCGAGCGAAAATGGCTTTTTGACAGCTTTGTTTTTGTCTCTGGTCCTCGCGAGATTCGCGCGCAGAATCACAGAAACACCTCTCCACGTTGATTCCTCATCACTGCGTTACGCCTTGGACATTTCGTTTGATCGTCGCAGTCTTGGTCCGGGGCAAGAGGGAGGGAGGGGGCAAGGAGAAAAGAACCAACTGAAGCGTCGCTTCCGGCCGAGGTCAGGTTCCTCTCTCTCCTTGATTGTGCGTCCGGCCCTTTTTGGGCTATTAGCCGCTGCGAGATTATGTGCCGTAGAACAGATAGCAGATGCGACTCGTCATCTTACAGAGATGAGAGGATAGACTACGAGGTCAGTCGTTATCTCGCTCGCTTGCTTGCTTGCTCACTACGGAAAAGCAATATTCTGACTGCTCGTTCCGTCGATTTGTCTGAAAATGGGAACATCACGTGGAGGTGCAGAGAGAGGCCAGAAGCGGTACCAGTGGGTCGCACCTGCACCTTCAGCCTCAAATCCGAAACAAACTCTTTCTCGATGCTGGCGTTGGCTCCCAGGCATGATGAGTCGACGTTCTTTTCTTGTCCCTCCCACGCGACAAGCCAAGCCAAGCCAGTGGATGCATCGAGACGTCTGGTCGAGATTGCGACCACACCATCTCTTTTTGCCTTGCTCTGATCTTGTTTTCTTTTCCTTGATTCCGGGCTGCACTTGACGGAAGCATTCCAGATGCAGCGCCTCCTGCCTGTTGGTCGGAAAGGCGGAACTGGGCCAGACCACGAGTCGTCCTTTTCCCAACTTGCATTCCATGTCTCGCCTTATCTCTTCGTTGGATGGCCAACCACAGCATGCACGACGAATCACACACCACATGCATCCAAAGCGACGGGAGAGACCGAACGTAGTGGAGTGGCCATACGTGTCTGGTCACGGCGGCGGCCCAGTGGTACAGCATGTCTGTCCTTATTTTGCTTGCGAGGAGAATCTGCACTGCCACACGCCATTGTGCAGTCGGACATGCAACCGGTCCACAACTATCTCGAGTGCGGGCCGAGCTTACTGTGTGGTTCGGCTGAATGGCCCAGGCAGCAGCAAAAAAGTGAGGGAAATGGAGGGATGGACGTGATGCCATGGAGCGCGTGACTTGCGAACAATAACTTGGAAACCATGGGCATCAAACGTGACTGATTCCGTCGGCTTGACGGTCGTTGGTAATTGTCTGCGTCAAGCGCGGCTGAAATGCTGGACAAACGCCGTGTATCACCCGCTCATGTTTGTACAGACGAAAGTGGAAATGCCGCAGCACAAGGGTCACGATTCGCCGTTCATACTTGGAGGAGAGAAGATTGCTCGGTCACTCGGTACGCCCTCCATGCCTTTCATTACATCATGTATTGTATTGCTCCTGGGCCAATGTGCCCTCTCTGGAGCTTGGCTTGCTTGGCACATATCGAGCGGCTCCATGGCGCCAGACGTTTTGCCTTGTACCATGGGCATTGCCGAGTTGAAGATTCTGCCGATGAGACGCCAATTCGGAGAAAAAGCCGGCGTACTCGGGCCTCTGCCGTGGCACTACTAGAAACACGAGCAGACAGGCAGGCATGAATCGCAATCTAGGCCTTCGCGCATGTGGAACTTTGGCGCAAGGCCTAATACGGAGTCCATCTCTCGGCGCGCACCCGCCTGTCCAGTCAGCGGCGAGGAAATGCTGCTGCCTGGCCGCATCCGGCTCCTGAGACCAGGGCTGCTCCCCCAGACGATCGATTTGTGGCGGCGCCGCTCCCAGAAGAGGGGCGCCATCAATCACGACGGCAATGCCTCGGATCTGTTGTGGGATGGATTCGTTATCATGCTGAATGTCCAGTATCGACCAGCCACGGGCATCCGCGTGAACACTGAAGAGCGAGTTGAGTGTATCATGATGATTGCTGCAGCCACCCCAGCACCTCCATTCCGCAATGCGACGTGCAATTGGCGAATAAACGGATATCCGCCCACAGCTTCTCGAACACACAAGGGTGCGTAAGGGCCTTGCACCCGCAGGGCCAAAGCGTCATGTCAACCAAGTACAGACCCCTGGATGGACGAGGAAAAGAACATGACTGCCTACCCGAGGTCAGGTGGCACCCAATCAGACTCATTGTTTGGACTAATCCCCCTAGATTGTCCTACCGCTTGTGGACTCGTAGCTTCCAACAAGCTCTCGCCCAGATCCAAGCTTGGCAAGGCCGAATCGGTCCCAGAGTTTATAGTACGACCTTTCCAAGGGGCGTGCGGGGGGGGGATGCGGAGAAGGAAACCCTGGCTTTGGCTCACCTTGTCGACTTGGGGTCAAGACATCGCGCGCCGCCTCCGTCCTCCACCCC
>JARJUA010000205.1:0-12409 GCA_030787035.1 Aschersonia sp. MBC 877
TATGTGATGCAACGCGACAACTTCAATAAGCCCCGCCAAACCAAGATCGGTCGGGCCGGGATCCTGGTGGCGTAGAACCCATGCTCCAAGTCATGATAAGAACCCCTCTCTCTGCCTTAACAGAGCAGATATGAATGCGCGAAATCCCCTGCACCTTTGTCACAAGAACGTACTCTACAATGCTGGGCTCCAAGATATTGTCACTCAAAAACCTGCCTCGAGCAGCTGTCCCGAATGATATGCGTTCCATGCGCCAGTGTGAGCCGTCGCTAGATGGTTAAGTCTAATAATTAAATGCAGCTTGATCCCGGCCATGTCAGACTCTTCCATCTCACCCAGTGCTCTCGAAAACACGAAGAGGCTGAATAGAAGCAATCCATTGAGAGCGCCAACCGGGTCATTGATGTTATGCGATACATGCAGCATTGAGCACGCGATTGCTCGTCCAATACAGACACGACCCAAACATTCAAGAGTCAAGCTGAGGGCACGTAAGCTGGTACGTTGGGCTCCAGATTCTCTCCTCAGTATGCCCTTATACGTTCATATATCATCGTTCGGGACCTTTGCGGTTTTGGTTCCCCTCTACAGTGATGTTTCGTGTGGCATCGCACGCTGATCAGCGGTGAGCACTCGCTGCTATCATCAGCCATGATCAAGCCACAGGCAGACCTCCGACCAGTTCCGTTGTAGAGAAACAATGAGTTGACCCAATGTGAAACGCTAGCACTTCATTAATCGCGCCGTTTGATCTCGCTGTCCTCGAGGCTAATGCAACAGTCAGTCGGAAAGCTGGACTTAGGGGTCCCCCTTCTTTGCATCTCTTCTTCCGGCTCACCCAAGGGGAGTTCCGTAATTGCGACTTACTGTTCTCTGGTTCATAGTATGCTCTGGAACCTCTGAGTCGAGACGCTCACGTTCAACGATGAGCTTGAAGAACTGGGCAATCTCGGAAAGGGCATTCTGTCGAGCATGAGGCACGTTGAGTAGGTCGAAAAGGGATTGCGTATCAAGCAATTGCTTGGCAATGACAGTGTCGGGCTGACAGAACGTGCGGATCGATATGGCTCGTGCGTTCGTCTTCATGGCTTGCAGAAGACCCAGTATCTCGGACGGATTGCTCTGTCGGCGCCCGTAAAAGGTGAATGTGTCCAGATGCAGAGCTACGAGATGCAGCTGGGTCTCAAGATCATATCGGCAAGACAAAACGCGCGGACGACCGCGTTGCAGCCAGTCGTCAGCAACTTTCTTGAGGTTGTCGGCCATCAAATGGCCCCTATCGAATTCGGAAGTGATATAGTCGTTCAGAGAGGACGTGAGATGGAACTCTAGTTCGCAGTACAATAAGCTTTGTTCTCGAGCATCGAGTGATATGGCAAGTTGTGGACTGGTGAGTTCCGAGAGGGTGTGATTCGGGCGCCGATACGAAGCATTTATTTCCGCGGTCTATCGGGTGCGTAAGCAGAACTCTTCCGTTGTTCCATAAAACTGTTTTTATACTCACTACGTCTTTTGCGATTTTCTTGATGCTGTCGATGAAGCCCATGCGTTTGGTATTTGGCTTCCTGCCGTGTATGGTGGTCGACGTGCAGTCCAACCAGCCATTCTGGCCAATCATGATCTTCTCACCTTTCTTTGCAGATGGGAAGCTTTGCCCACGGAAGTATAAAGGAAGAGGCGAGAATTGGGGGCTCGGTGTCAGTCCTGAGTTCATGTCTCTAACCAGGGCCGACCTCTCTGTCGATGACGGCGAGGTTTGAGTCGGTATCGGCATTTTGCCACTGGCATCGATCGTGTTCACGGGCCCAAATTTGCTTTCTGGCCTCCCAGTTTTATGAAGGAGACTTTGTTGTCTTTTTGGAAATTCGGAGTAAGATTCCGGATAGGACGTATTGGCCCATGATTGATACACGTTCAATATTGCCTCATTAGTCCGGTCTCCCAGGTCTGCGTGACGTGCCGCGGGCTGAATTTCGCTGTTCAGCATGTAATAGCTTTCACGTTCATTTCCCTCATTGTGAACCAAACGTTCTCGGTTCGAGGGTAATTCTCGGTGTAGGGGTAAGTGGTGTTCAGTTTGAGAGAACAAGGGTTGGCCGGTCGACGATGTGTGTATAGGAGGAAGCGGCATTCCATTTCGGCGTTCCGCTAGACTCACCGGACTGTATTGAAATTCTGAAGTTTGCTGGACAACTTGCGGTGATTTTGGCGATTCGTCTTGACGTCGCCTAGATATCTGATGGTTCTGGTATGTCATTCGTGGGAGTGTATAGTGATCGGAGCGCATCCTTTCCTCTGCAGCACTCGAATCCATTGATTGCCTGGCATTGCTGGGACGGACAGGACTACCATCAACCCTCTGCGTGATACTGACTTCCCGTCAGCTCCTTTTGTCGGGTCTGGGCTCCATGCTAGAACAAATTTTGACCGATACTTACGCTTCGGTGAGTTTGTTCATCTGGCCTTCTGTCAAATTCATGCGAATCGTCAGAGGCTGCTGATGCTGATGCTGTCTTCTTGGAGAGTTCACCCCGATCTTGTAGTTTTGATGCTTTTTATTTGGACTCTTTCGCGTCACCGCTGGAGCGGCATCCCTGGAATCTTGACTTGAACCTCTCTTTTCTGGCTTCATTGAAAGACTACAGCCGCAGCAACTCGCAGGGTAATGAATTGGCTGACAATTCGATTGAGTGTGACAAGCTCAGACAATCCTGCGGCACAACACGGGCTTGAGTATGTTGAGGCATCAACGAATGCGTGGGCGGAAGGCACAGTGACAGAGAGTCGGCGCAGGCCTGCACAAGCGAACATGGGTTGTTTTCATTTGTTTACATATCCTCAATATAATACTCGCAGCCAGAGACCAATAAAAAACAATTCGATGCTAGACGTACGGCCGTTGATATCATCCGCCAGCTGTCAGCCGGGCGGGCAGCCGCCATTGCCAGGCGCTCGGGCCATGTGAGTGTCTGCAGATGACACGAGCCGCCACATTGCCGAGTGGTTGTCCTGTCCACTAGGAGTGGCCAGTCTCATAAATTAGTAGTCTTGGGCGTGCGCGGGAGCTACGATCAATGTCGAGAGGAAAGGCGGCAGCGGCGCGGCGCTTCTCTGTCGTACAAGACGTTCCTAGGTTCCACATTTGCCTCTCAACTGCCGTCTACGGAAGTGCATTGCCACATTTCACCCCAATCCATTCTCGTGTTGAGACCTGCCTCCATCAATTGGCAGTGGTAGTACGGGGGCGACAGGGGGCGACAGGGGGCGACAGGGATGATTGACTGCGAATCCGCTCTGCCTCCGCTGCTTCTAATATTTCCCGACTCCAGTTCCCGATGATGTGGGACATTCACATAGCACGGTCTCATTCGTGGTTCTCTCCGGCCGTCGAACCCAACGGTCGGGCGCGTCCAATGAAACGATGCAACGGCGCCTTCGACATATCTGGAGCCCGGGCCGATGGATTGGTTCACTACCTAGGTACTTTACGCACCTAGGTCGGAGGTATCTCCAAGCCTGATTCGTTTGGTGGCTTGGTTAGCTTCTCCAATTTGCTCCCGCTCCTCCGTGCCGCCGGGTAGTGAGTACGGCAAGTCTCACGCGCAGTTCTGGACGAGGTTTATATAAACTACTTGCCCTCGCAGACAGTGCCAGCATGAGCGTCGCACACGAAACCCGCAGACATGCGGAATGGTGCAAAAGCGGCGCATCCACGAGACGTAGCTTCATGCGTCCTGCCCACCAGAGATCGAGCGGTACTCCGACGTCAACTATTCGTCCTTCTCTGCAACATCAGTGAGCCGTCTCGGCTGCCCAAAGGAGTGCACACCTCTCAACCGAGGCTCTTGTGCAGGCACGAAGACGGGCTGGGATACCGGGCTCGGTTCGATGTCCCTTCGCTCGCTCGACACAATGGCATCTCCCCGCGCTCAAGTCCGAGAACATGAATGCTATGACATGGGTACGTGCTGAGGCTATGATCGTCATCCTGACGTGCCAGTTTTGTCCCTTTAAAATCCTCTTTGTGGCTAAAAGCTCGACCAGTCATTGTGGGAGCTGGTCCCGCAGGTTTAATGCTCTCGGCATGTTTGGCGAGATGGGGTTATAGTATCAAGCATATAGATAATCGACCAGAGCCGACCAAGACCGGCAGAGCGGACGGTATACAGCCACGTACACTCGACTTACTTCGCAACATGGGTCTCAAATCAAAAATAATGGCTTATAAGCCAGCGCGAGTCTTTGAGGTAGCATTCTGGAATCCGGGAGCAGAGGGCTCAGGGATTGTGCGAACCGGGACTTGGGCTAGTTGTCCCGATTTCATTGATGCTCGTTATCCATTTACTACCCTTTTGCATCAGGGTTACATTGAGCGTGTATTCATCGACGATCTCGAGAAATATGGCGTCAAGATCCAGCGACCGTGGACAGTCAGTAACTTCATATCAGAGGAGCAAACCAATGCAGAATACCCTGTACATATCGATCTTCAGCACACTGATGGTAAAACAACGCAAACGGTTAGGGCCAAATATTTATTTGGCGGCGAGGGCGCGAAATCTGCCATTCGACAACAACTCAACATCGGTGTTCGGCACATTGACCCTATTGAGCATGTTTGGAGCGTGATGGATGGGGTGGTTTCAACAAATTTTCCTGACATTAAGGTATTTCAAAATCTTGTGGAGATCTCTTGGCCTCAAGCGCTTACTCTACCGCTACAGATGAAATGTACGATACACAGTCAGCATGGCTCCATCATGGTCATTCCGAGAGAAGACAACATGGTTCGGCTATACGTTCAAATTGCGTCATCTGTTCAACTAGACTGGGACACCAAGAAATTCGCAACAGAGGAAGAGGTCCAGACTTTGGCAAAGAAGATTCTCCATCCGTACACAATAGTCTGGGAACGTGTGGAGTGGTACTCGGTCTATCCAATTGGGCAAGGTATTTCGGACAAATATTCGAGCTCGGACTTACGCGTATTTCTTGGCGGAGACGCATGCCATACGCATAGTGTAAGTCGACTTCGTCGAGATCCACGTATTGAAGAACTCTTACTGACGCCTCTCCGGGATCTCAGCCCAAAGCGGGCCAAGGCATGAACACGGCCTTCCAGGATGCGCTGAACCTGGCTTGGAAGATCCATGCTGTTGAGGGTGGATTGTTTGATCGAGCCGTTCTTGAGACGTACGAGTCTGAGCGCAGAAGTGTTGCAGAAAGCCTCTTAAACTTCGATAATCGATATGCCAAATTGTTCTCCAAACGCCAGATTGCTCTTGTTGCAGATAGGACAGTTTCGAGAGAGGTCGCAGGTGAACACGAGCAGGAGGAAGATGAGTTTACGACCGTGTTCAAAGAATCTTGCGAGTTTACCAGTGGCTACGGAGTAGCCTACGGCTCAAACACAATTAATTGGTCTCCAAGTCATCCAGTCAAATCAACGCTGATGCATCCCCATGGGATTAAGCTAGGGACAGGCCTCATCTTCATCAACTGTGATGTGACAAGAGTCGTCGACGCAAATCCAGTCCGTCTGGAGCAGGAAATCCCTTTCAATGGCGCCTTCCGTATCTACATATTTGCAGGAAACCCTTCGTCTTCTAGGCTTGCTTTGCGGGATTTTGCCAGCGGTCTCGGTAGGAAGGGTTCATTCTTTACGGCATGCGCTAGGTCCGACATTGATCATGTCCCTGCTCGCGAACACCATAATCCACACAGCATGTTCTTTACGCTGTGCACCATTTTTGCCGCCAAGAGAGCGCAAATCGATGTTTCGAGGGACGTTCCCGGGCTTCTTGCACGATACTGGTATCATGTATACGCGGATGACCGATGGGACAAGAGGGTGCCCATTGCAGAGGCATCAGCACATGCCAAAGTTGGCGTAGACTTAGGCAAAGGAGCGGTGGTCATTGTACGACCTGACGGCCATGTTGGTGCCATTATTGGCCTTGATGAGGGGCATGGAACCATCAACGCAACACATGAGTACTTCTCCATTCTGAGAGCAAAGAAAACCCGGGGGGGTGGATCTTTCCTTTGAAGCGCGTGGCTCAATGGCTAAAAAGGCCTTGAGTTTTCAAGAATATATCTGTTCCCGGCGCTCGAGTTTACAAAGAGCACCAAAAGCGTCAGTGTTCAGTGTTCAGTGTATGCATAGAATTGATTGATTCCTGCGGAGGTGAGGCGTTCAGTTAATTACCGGGAAACGTTCATTGACCAATGATGAAAGTGTAAAAGAAAAAGCCGGTTGTCGACGGCGGCCCACTCTGCACTGATGCGAGACCGCTAGGTGGATCCAGGTGCTGCGTTGCAAAACCGAGGTTCTGCCAGAACCCCCTGTCACTGCGCAAACTCCACTGGAGCTCAGCGAGTTTAAGTATCAGACATCACCAACAGCATCAGGTTTTAGCGAGGTGTTTGCGCTGACAGCACGCTCCCACAGTCGCGACTTCCGCATACGACTGCGTGGTTCTTACCTTTCTTCCTGCCCAATGCTTGCGTGGAGCCCCAAAACGCCACATTTGTCTATGTGAGCCATGGACGCGAGTGATTGGCAACGCTTGCCATCGAGTACTAAAGCGTGTTCTCCTGCCTTCGCCATTTTGTCTTCCTCTTTCCTCCAAAACCATCAACACGTTCTCAAACCATTTTCGGTAAGATCCAGTTGATCCAGATTTCATTCTGCTGTTATTCGCTTTTGTTTAGCTTCGTTCTTGCCCTTTCAGAACACACAACTGCACTTATTCACTTTGCGCCATTGTTTTCGGCAAGATGCTCGGTCTCATTGCGAGCTGCCGGGCTCTCATGCCAATCATTTCCTCGCTCACACCAACCTATTCAGGCCTTCTTGCCAGGATGATCACCAACGTCAGCTCTGCTTTGACTACCATAGGCTCAAAATTTCGAAATTTTTGTAAGACATGTACCTTTGCCCCTCAATGGAATTCGACAATCCTTGTATAAGTGAATCGAGATACTGACATTGCTCTCAGTGTCTAGTCAGGCCAATGCCATATCCGAGAGACGATGTTACACTATCAGTCCAGAGACGGGAACCGTCAATCTTATTGTGAAAAGACAGAGATCAGGATTCAACGAATACGAACTCAAGTGGCTCGACAGAGACGGCCTGAACTCCATGATCTCCCACTACCACAAAATGAAGCAGATTTTCGACAATGCTATTTCCATCGTTCTCAACCATGACGCTCGCCCCCTGATGAATCAGCTCCTCGCACCTCTGCTTCCAACGCTAGCGGACAACGAAGCTGATGTGCAAAAACTCCGAGACGGTGGCGATGGTCACGATCTGAGCTGTCTCTTTTACCTGTTTTGCAAGAACATCTTCAGTTACATGGACAAAATTTACCAGATTGGTAACTTCATCAAAGCAAAGGACAACTTTGTCCAAGTTCCGAAAATCGTCGATTACAACTTCAGCGCGGAGATTTCACAGACCATAAATCGAATCCAGAACATTCTGAAAGCGTCCCATCTAGTCGGCATCATCAACAGTATTCTCAAGATTGGAGGCTTCACTGAAGGGTCACATGCGTTACCTCTCAAGTTCATTGAGACCATCATCTTGGACATGACTGCTCTTCAAAATAACCTCATCATCCCGAGTTATGTCATGCACTGCAAATATCACGACGACCTCCTCGCAGCGTTACAACCAGGACGAGTCGACCAGAATCTAAGGCCTGCGCCTCCTGGTGCCTATCCCGATGATGGCGGCGATACATATGAGATTGACATTGTTGATGACCATGCGCATGAAGGTCAACAGTCCGACCTGGTCTCGCCGCAACTTCAAGTCCAGAAAGCTGGCACTTCCTCATCTGAAAAAACTACACTCAAACTTCCTGCGGACGAAACACGCTCCTCGGCGCCCGCTGCCCTTAAAAAGAGACACTTTCATCACGAAAAAGAGCTGGAAGAGATCAAGAAGACATACATAGCAGACCTCAAGCCTCGAAACCCTTCTGAGCAATTGGCAGGAAGTGCAACAGTCAAGTCCATCCTTAGACATCGCCTTATGCCTAAGCCTTCTCCAATGACTCCAGCACCCAAGTGTGTCCGCTTCACAAAAGACACCATATCACCGCAGCTGCGGTCACACATGGGCAAAGATGTGCCACGGATTCCGACAACAAAGGAGAACACGAATACTTCGGTTGACATAAAATCCCTCCTTGTTGAGGACAGTGGACTCCAGCCAACTGCCGCCTATCGGTATAAAACAACTTCAGTTGAAGTGGAGTTAGTCAAACTCCGACAACCAGCCGCCTTCAAATACGAAGCAACCTCCTCCGATGATGAGATGGAACTGGACATGAAGCGGACCAAAGAAAATACTGCCTCGTTGTATCCCCAAAGCCAGCCTGCTTTGCTTCTAAGGCGGAGAATTAAAGATAAAGTCGATCATGATCTCGAGATAGAAAAGATATTGGCCCTTCCGTCGCTTGAGAATCTTGTCATCAGTGACGACGTCAAGGCTGGGTTAACTGCTGAAAAGGAGAAAGCGGCTCAAAAAGCAGCGGAAGAGGCAAGAAGAGTTGCCGAAGAGCACGAGCTTCGGCAGCGACAAGAGAAGCTTGCCAAGACAGGTGGTTTGCGCGCACCTGTTCAGCCTCTTATCGCGCCTCTCGGCGCAGAATGGCTCCGTCGGGTTCACGCGACACTTCGTGCAGCTGCACCTACCACCCTCGCAACCACCGCAGAAGGGGTAGACTTGAGACGTCATGACTTCGCTAAAGTTGTTCCGCCCACCGAATGGCTGAATGATGAGATCGTGAATGGATCTCTGAATTGGCTCGACCAATCGATCAACCTCGCCGCTGGCATCAAGGACTATAAGAAAATTACCCGCAGATGCCTTGCCATGTCGTCCTTTTTCTTCAAGCGTTTGCAAGACCAGGGAGTTGCCCGAACGCAGCGAACTCTCCGCCGCTTCGGAGTGGAGAAACATAATATTTTGGACGTCGAAACGATACTATTGCCTATATGCGAGCACTCCCACTGGACGCTTCTTGTGGTTCGGCCAAGCAAGAAGACAATCACACACATGGACTCTTTGAATCCACGCGGTAGCCAACGTTACGTCGATGTCGGCGTTGCTTGGCTGAAGGAAATGCTGCAAGAACAATATAAAGAATCTGAATGGCAAACAATGCGACTTGAGGCGCCTCTTCAGACGAATGGATACGACTGCGGTGTGCACACCATTACGAACGGAATGTGTGTTGCCCTTGGGCTCAATCCTATGGATTGTTATACCTCGCAAGATATGCCACATCAGCGCCTCCGCCTTGCAGCTATGCTGTTGAACGGAGGTTTCAAGGGGGACTTCGACCTCAGCGTCTTTTAGAAACATATCATCTGAAGGGCTCATCAATGAGCTCTGAGTTTTGTACCATAGAATGAGCAATGAGCAGGGCGGGCTGTGAATAGCGCCGTTATGAGGTCACAGGGCATGGAGGATTGCAACACAAGCAGTAGCATTATGGGTTCTTGGCTAGGCCTAGTTTTTTTATACGTCTCTCTCTTTGGTACAGAAATTTCCACAATCCTGCGCATTGTTCACGCGTGCTCCTTTCCAGAGTCAGAATGGCCAGTAGTTGTAAAGCGTCGGCATCAGAGAGAAAACAAGCCTGAATGCCAACATCCGGGGGCTCCTAACTTGGCAGGTTAAATTGGGTTTTTGACTGAAGTGGACATTTAGCGGCCAACAACAGACACCTGTCTTCAGAGACTGAAAATCTGCTTGCACGTCCATCGTTGGTCAAAGTGATTACCTGATCCAAGCCTCCAATAACTTCTCTACGAAATCAGAGTTCAAGACTAGCCTACGCCTGGTCTTGTTGCTTCAGGAACACGGAAACTCAAGGCATAGGCTTGCGACAACTCGGGAGCACTAGGAGAATTGGCTGATGTTTGGCTCTGTTGCACAACCTGGCCATCCACTCAAGGCACTCGCTTGATCAGCTGAATATAGCTTCGGCCAAGGAAACCGTTGCATTTCGTGTCATTGATCAATCGTTGAACGACTTCTGGATTCTGAACATGACAACGTCGAACACTCCGGCCAGATTGTGAAATTGCGAGGCGTCACACGACAGCCACCATCGCTTCTAGTTGCAGCTGGGGCGGCGCCGCCTACTTCATTCCCGGGGCATTAGTACCAAGCTATCCCGCTTGCACTGCCTCTCTCATGATGCAGGGATGCGCATGAAAGCCTAGTGACTGCTTGTTATGAGGATGTGTGACATCACTGCGACAATGGGTTATCGCCAAATGGGATGACTCAATCTGGAAACCAGCTTCTCGGTCATGTAGACACTGACATGAAAAACTCAAACTTGAGTGATGCACCGTCATCCAAATCAATGTCGCCTAACAGCCGCTGACGAGTAATGGACAAGCATGGCTTCACTAATCTGCGTCTAATGTGCCACTACTCACCAGGAACCTACGACTACTAATCAACATCTCTTGCGAAACCCTCTCACGAGGAGGTAGAATGAAGGAGAGCATGATGAACAAAGACGGAGTGTCTGAGCGGGAGGAGCATTGAGCTCCTACTATGCGCCGTTGTTCGAGAAGCCTGTCTCGTCGAAGAATGCGCGGCGTCGTTTGATCTCAATTCAAGTTTCTCATCATCATTCCAGGGACAGGGAAACCGATGTGTGGCTCAAGGTCAGTCTCAAGTTCCGAGTTGGGTCAAGTACCAGACGCGATCCCTTGATCGCTGAGCCAATAGACGCACAGTGCTGACGCCACTGGTCTCAATGTGACACAAGCGTTGCTCCCCACAGAGCGTACCACTCCCTGGCTGTTTTAAAAGACCACAGATGATTGGTGCTGGAGCTGCACTCAGAGACCGCTCCTGCCGCAGGTGGGTTGGTGCACCCACGAACGTAGCATGACTCCACAGAAGTGGCGGATATCTCCCCTCTGCGCTTGCACACACTTGTCTTCTAGCGCCGTTCTAGCGCATGAATTCCCTGCAAGCATGAAAGTTTCTTCGACCACATGCCAGGGCCCAAGCAAAGCAAAGAAAAGCTAGTGCAGAGCCGACCGTGCAGGTGATTTATCCAAATGGAAGTCCGAGCCGTTGCCACCTGAAAGTTCCACAGATGGCGCCGCCATCCCCGAACGCGTCGAGACGCGCAATCTTGATCAGGTCACAAGCCTCCCGTCATTCCAAAACCTCCCGGCCCTGGACGCCCTCTGATGGTCTGACGAGCCGGTCTCCCACTTTCTCCCGGGATGATCTCTCTATCGTGTGGTGTTTGACTGTGCAAACAGCGGGCGCGACGACGGCGCTCGTGCGACCGACAACGGAAATATGGGGCGGTCAAGCGATGTGGTAGTATCCTGCGGCGCCAGGATCGGATACGTGCCTTAGGCATTACCACCACTGCGTTTTGACACCTAGCGACATTCTGGAAGTTTTCGTCTCACAAAGCGGAGCATCGGACACTCATGTGGGCTGCACATCACAATCTGCACTGCCCAGAACACCCATTGGGGGCGGGGGCATGCCGCTGCCCACCACTCGAAGCAAAGAGACGGACGGTGGATTTTCATCTTGCTTCTTTGTGGCCCTCTGGACCTCGAGCAAGGAAAGACTCGGAAAGAAGAAAAGCAAAGATGGGGGGTAAAAGGGGGGAGGGGGCGCCCTCGATTGTCTATATGTACCGGGAAGATGGTGGAGAACATCTGTGGCGTGACTCTTCTGTTTGATGCATCATCGGTGCTTCTTTGCACTCGACTCGAGGAAACCGTGTTGAAGTGTGTCATTAACCGCCCACGATCATCCCCTGGTGCCCCCTGTACAGTGGCCAATCCCCAACGTCTGTGTGCGCGTTCGTTGCTTCAAAACTGCTCAACGCTGTTTATGCCGGACCGCAGCATTATTAATGGCGGCCACCACACTTGGCCACGACATGGTCCGCTTAGTTATCACTTGAAACAAAGGAAGTAACTCACTGCCAGGAAACATGGTCGTATTTCCATTGGCCCTGACGCGGAGGTCACGCTTGGATTGATGCAAGACCAGATGGCTTGATTGACGTTGGCATGGATGTTGAGACGTGTCGCTTAAGCAGCACGACCGAGATGCACAGGTTGAGCCCTTGATAAAGCAGATTAGCCCAGCGAGCAGAGTCATGAAGTGTCAAACATTTTAGCATGCTGGATTGCTACTAGACATTTCGCCTATGTCGCAGGTCGACAGACAATTGCCAGTGCAGTGAAAACCCATGGTAAGGTGGGTCCCTGGCGCTCTCTAAGGGCTCCCCGATCAGACTGACGACTTGGATTTAATTAGCCAACGAAAAGCCCCTCGTCTCCCCTCTTGCTCCTCCCCCCCCTCCCCCCCCCGACCGAGGGAAAC